>JACCIB010000003.1:8767500-9015724 GCA_018906965.1 Philotrypesis tridentata
CACTAAACCTGTTTTATTTTCTCGTTCCTATTAGGTCATTCTGAATGAAAAAAAGCTCGCGTGCACGACCGATCGTAGGGTATATTTTTTCCGGAGCAACAACGACTTCAAAAACGAGAAATAATTGAAAAACAAGAATTCATACATTTTTTTTCTTGAAAACTATGGACTTTTAAAAACATTTCATTCGAACGAAAATGTCTTAAAATTCATGAAAGAATGCTCTTAAATTTTTTCAGTTTTTACGACGTTTTCCGAAATTTCGATATTTTTGGATTTGCGAAAAATCAAAAATTGTATAGGATAAATCTGAAAAAATTTCAGAGCATTTTTTCATGAATTTTAAGACATTTTCGTCCTAACGAAATTTTTCTAAAAGTCCATACTTTACGAGAAAAAATCTATGAATTCTTTTTTGTTAATTATTTCTCGTTCTTTCGAGTTGTTTTTGCTTCGGAAAAAAGTATACCCTACGATCGACCATGCACAAGAGCTTTTTCTCTTTGAGAATGACCTATAAGGAACGAGAAAAAACAGGTCTGGTAGGTATGCCTTCAAGAAAATTTTTTGCAACTTTTCCGTCCGAGTTTTTCCGAAATTTCTTAGACATACTCATATATACGTATTACGTTCAAGACCGCACCTAAACTGCGGAATAACGAGCTTATTATACAGCATCCGCGGTGTATATACTATACACTATACAGTATATACGTCGCTTATTTTTTAAAAGCTTTTAAGGCGTAACTTTGTGCTTATATTATATAATATAAAGTTTACGAGCTGTGTGTACGTTTGCGCAAGAGGCGAGAGCTTTTCAGAAAAAAAAAAATACGAGTGTCAATTGAAGGTTGTTCCTTCGACTTGCTCGAGCACACAAGACAAGTGTAGCTCGCCGTCAGTAGCTCCCCTTGCACGAAACAATGAAGTAAAAGTAATAAAAAGAAAAAGGCCACTGCACTAGCTCCGCACGCGCCAGATAGACGTGTATCTGGGCAGAGGGGAGTGTGCGCGTGGAAGGGGGTGGGTGGGAGAGGGGGAGGCGACGGTGTACGCACAGCAGTAGTTCGAATCGCTCGAGATAAAGAAAAAGTCGACGACGCGCGCGCGGACGCATGCAGTTCGAGGAGAAAGAGGGTGACAGATGGCTCGCTAGACAAAGGAGAGCGAGAAACTAGACTGCTTTTCATATAACGCTCGTCTAACCTAATAAAAGAGCCGCAAGCGGCTCGTCCTCGAGATCGCTCCTCCGAGGCTACTATGTATATGTATACGCCGTATAATGTATCTATATATATACACGTTTACTCTATGACAGAGCGCACCTACACGCGCTTCAAAAGACAAGAGAGAGAGAGAGAGAGAGAGAGAGAGAGAGAGAGAGAGAGAGAGAGATGGGGTTGGAAATGAAAATGAAATCTTGCGAGGACCCAAGCTATTATACACATTATAGTGGGGATTGATTTTTCGTTTCTCCGAATTTTCGCATCTGGCTCTCATTCTCCATATCGCTCTTCGGTTTTATATAACGATCTCTGAGGGGGGAGGCCTACACAAATATATATATATTTTTTATATATATCATATCGTGTATGCGCGCGCTAACGAGTTGCATCGATTCTATGCTCTTCAGGCGAGATATATACACTTACACCCTCAATAGTACTGGATTCTCTTTTATCTATTCTAATTCTGCGTTATACTGCAACTTGTTTAAATGTTGGGCGCGCGCCTCTCCGGATGAAAAGGCAATTAATTTGACTACGCGGAGAGTGTCTCCTATCAGATTTCTCGCTTTACAAATTTTTCGATGCTTTAATTGAACCTTCGTCTTTCCCCCCGGCAGGCACACACTGTATATATACGAATCGTAATATTCTTAAGGGAGATGAAAATCTCAACTGTGATTTCTCCATTGGTTCGAACGCGAGAGGATGAAACTCGATTGATGCCTTGTTTCGTAATACCGTTTAGCGACGATTAAGATGCGAAATTCGATTCTACATCGTTGTGATTTTTACATGGCAAAGAAGAGAGGGTAGGTGGGCAATGGGCATGGAGAAGAGCGATGTATATTGGGTTTCGGTGGTTTCGTCTTACTGTCCACGGGCGATTAGGCCTCAGGCTATACATAGGTAATACGACTAGACGAGCGACGTCGCGCCGACAATGGGACACGTGCCAGAATCTAATGATCTACGCGAAGCGACTGTATAGCTGTCTTTCTAATGCTACTCCCTCTCGTACTTTCTTTTCTTTTTCCGCCTTCTTTTCCCCAAGAAGAAGGGAATCGCCACGTTGTCTGCGAGCTCGTCTATACCAAGGCTCCTCGGCGTTGACGCACCGCGCGTGCCGCGTGTGTCGTCGCATCGGAGTCCTCGTTAAAGTGATTTCGAGCACTTGCCAGAGCTTGTTTCGTCGACATATTTGACTGTGGCTTATTCGGAAAAAGAGAAAAGACAAAACAGAGATGCTCCCGATAAGACCTACACGTGTGCCAAGGTATGCACACGCGCGCGCAAGCGTTACGTAAGGTTCTATCGACATCGCGCAATAGTCGTGTTAAGCGACTGGAAATCCATCTATTCTCCGCGTACGCAAGAGAAGCGCACAGAGAGGAAAAAAAAGAGAAGAGAGATCGCGTGCTGCGCGTACAGGAACGGGCAGCGTCGGCGACTATATACTAAATCGATGAGAGCGAGTCTTTGTTGCGCGACGTCATCTCCCGGCGACGACGAAGCGCAGATAAAGCCGAGGCAATATCAATCAACAGACGCCCCGAGCTTTTTATAACGTCGCACACAAATATTGCTCGAATTTTCTTTTTTTTTTTTTTTTTTTGTTGCATCCTCCGCCTGCATCTCTCGAATTCGCGCGCACTTGTCGCTGTCCGATGGATTTGCTCCATTGGTCTCTCGTGCGACACCCGCCCGCCGTTACGTAAAGCCAAACGCCGACCCGGCGACGACTTGTGCAATGATATCTATGTGTCTGGTCGTAGGTACGGCTTTGTAAGCTCGAAATACGATATTTTTTCCATGCCACTCATTTTCGATGCATGCGATGCGCTTCAGCGCAGATAACACTAGGCAATACAGAGACGATATACGCGTACAACGGCCGTTGCGAAAGAAAAAAAATACTTTACTATAAAGTTGGGCATAAAAGCAAGTGCGCGACTTTCATAAACTCCGCAGCAAAGGAACTGACAAACAAATCGATTATGGCTCCTATCGGATGTGGGCGTTGAGACGCGCGCGCGCGCGCGCGAGTCGTAATTGTAAGCTGAACGCACGTGGCCCCCCTCATTCTCAGGAGACGCCCCCTTCGTCTAATCTTGAGCGCGAACTCGCCTACTCGCACATGTGCGACGCACGCGTTGATCTATACATACATAGATACGCCTGTGTACGACCACTTCAAAGAAGCCAACAGCTCGCGAGCAATAGGAAAATACATTATTCACCTTTTATCGCGCTCAGCGCTCTGCTTGTTTTTTTTTTTTCCTGACACCTTCATCGCAGTATAGGAGCTTCTGCTTTTAATGATCAAACAATTAGCTGCACATTCGTATATGAGACAATTATATATTTACGAAGCTCGTCGAGAAAAATCCGAGCGACATTTGAGTGTCTATAATTTATAGGACTGCGGAAACGGAGGTTATTTAGCCGTATGCAAGTCAACGGAAATTGCGCGTGACCCGAGGCGGTTTTGCGGAGCCGCCTGTCTTAAGTACCCCGAGACGGGACGATGCTTCCCTCTTGGGCGAAGTTTCTCGCTCAAAGGAAGTCGAGCGCAACAAGTGGCTTCTTAGCTCAGGCAACCTTAGACGACGACGACGGCGGCCTGCTCAACAAGTGTCTTCCCAGAGTTACTGTAGTCTATCTATACGCTAAAGACTGCACAAATGTATATACCTGTACAGTGTACACAGAGCGCGCAGGCGAGCCCGCGTGACAAGCTTAGCGCGATCGTGCTGTCGGCACGGACAAAGCGTCAATTATACACGTCGCTGAAATATATAACGTAGCAGTATTATACTCGTATATCCTAGATTTTTTTCGGGCTTTAAAAAAAACAACGCTTTTATCCGGTACAAAGCATGTAGAATGGAGACGCATTATTTTTATAAGAGATTAAAACTTTTTAAAAGATTTAAGATATATTTTTCTATGAAACTACAAGTACACTGTGTGCATTTACGCGGTATTGCGCACTTTCCTTATATGTGAAAAAACCGTACAAACTGTATAGAATCGTTTTATATATAATATAGGTTGTACTTATACTCTAAATGAATCGTTTTACATAAAGCAATCTTGCGTAAAAATTAATTGTTTTCACTGAATTTTTGTTTTTTAAGCGCAAGCATCGATCGATTGAAAATTAAATTTTTTCTGAAGTTCAAAAACTACGAACCAAAGATCAGATATGTGCGCCCATCAAATCAATGTAATTACAAAAACACACACAAGTATATACCGACTGCAAATACATATATGTCGAACTTTAAAAAAATGCACTTTTCTTTAGTCTAGAAATCGAAAAATTTTTTTTAAAGCCAGAGATTTCGGACTGATTAAACTTTCTTCTGTGAACCGAAAGATAGTCAACAGTGTAGAGGAATATGGGGAACAATGCGGGAAAAGTTACTAGTAACCACATTTCTGAGCCATTTTAAATTGTTTTTATAAAAAATTAATGCGTGAAAAGATTGGAACAATAACAACTACGAATGTTTCCGAGGCACCAATAAAATTTCGAATTACACTATAATAAAGTATTACAAAAGAGCTTTAATTAAAAAAAAATATGCCGAGTTTCGATGCTCTTTTTCTTGTTCCTCCATATGCCTCCCCATGTTAAATTTTCATATTCTATATACTTATCCCATGTTCCTTGACATTTTTCATCATCTTTTGGCTTATAGAAGAAAGTCCCATTGGTCCGAAAGCTCTAGCTTAAAAAATGTCGTTACGAATTCTAGAGCAAAGAAAAGGTCATTTATTTTTTGAAATTCGACATGTATGTGTATAACATAAGATGTGTATAATGTGTATTCGATTCTGCGTGCAGTGCATGAGCCGCGTTTGAACACAACACGTTCGAGCCATTTAATTACCGCCGGAGCTCTCGTACCTCAATTAATTTAATTTCATCGACGTGAGCGCGCGCACGCACGCACACACATACCGCAGCGAGCTACAGCAGCTGCCAGCGAGTTAATTTACAAAAACGCTGTACGAGGTGTATATTATGTCCTCGACGCTCGCTATACACGCAGTACACCATACGTATACAGTGCATTGGCGTGATAGTCGTGCGTTCGTGTGTGCAGTGCATATATCTATACATCTCCGCATAATAAAAGCTTGCTATACACGAGCCATTCGTCTTCGAGTTGCTCGCGCAACAAGTTGATGTCTTATTCTCGCAATCCCGCACGCGGGTAAAAGACGCGACGAAAAGGAAACGTCCTCCTCCCCCCCTTTCTTCGTGTAGAAAGGGCTTATCTTTCGAGCAGATACTACTTTACAACACAGTGTATACATCGTAAGAAAGAAGTATTAGCGTTAGCAGCAGTAGAAGCAGCAGCAACAGGTCTCTCCTTTTTTCCTCGGGTGGTGGCGAGCCAGTCGGCCCGGAAAATCTTGAGGGCGAGGGAAAAGATCTTGGAAGACGATACAAACAAAGGGAGCTCGACGATGGGGTCGAGAGAGGGTGTGAGAGACGAGATAGAGAGGGACAGAAAGGAAAGCGGCTGGAAGAGCAAAGATCCCCGAGAGTTTTCTGAAGGGTTGAACTTGGTCTTCTTCGCATCATCATCTTTGCGCCGTCTTTCTTTGCTCTCCGCGCGCGCAAAGTGTAGCCTGTTGAGGGGGAGCTGCTTGGCTTCTAGCATAGCACATTAGCGAGAGATAGAGTGCTTTCTTAGCCGGCGACAGTGCAGTCACAGCTCTCTTCCTTCTCCTCCTCCTTCTTCTTCTTCTTTTACTCTCAAGGCAAGAGTTTGCCGTCAAAAGATGTGCTTTCAACGCGCTCGGGCTCTTTGAAGATCCTCGCTTTGTTTTTTCAGAGGGTAGAAACACCACGCGCCTCTCTTTGCGCTCGTGACAATGAGTGGCTTTGCGCGCAAAATCAATCGGCTCGAAACCCTACAGCATTAAAAATTAATTTCGACCGCTCTAAAGCCTGCATGGGTGAAAATAATTTTTGTTTCGTCAAGTTTGTAATTGTGTGCAAAGAGGGAGAGGGAGAGAGAAGGAGTGTGCGTGTGTGTGTGTGTGTGTGTGTAGACCCACGTGGCTCTGTGCGTGCGCAGCGCACGTCGGAGTATCGGCGCATGAGTAGGGCGTCAGAACACACACAGGGGGTTAGCGCACGCGAGAGCTCTGCGGTTGATTATTTAGGCAAATTGACCGCTGTATCGTCGGCCTGGATATAACACGAGATTACGCTTGTTGAGCTGGATGATAAGCTTAATCACCTACAGGATCGATCGAATTTGTTGAGATTGGCGTGTATATACGGGATGGAAATAGGAAAAAAAGCAGCGATAATTATGTAATCAGTGTGTGCACGTAGTATATTGCGTAAACGTCGTGTGCGGTTGCACTGGCACTACGTACATACTCGCCCTCTCAATGGCGAGGTCATCGATGCGCGCATTGTCCGATCGACCGACGAGAAAGATAAAGAGAGACGCTAGACGCTGCTGCACGCAGTAGAGAAAAAGAAAAGCTACCTGCATGACGACGAAAGTAGGGATAGGCTAAGGCTCTTTTATTTTTGATCCACGCTTTTCCAACGACAAGAGCCTGCACGCGTAGTGACGTAGAGATAACTGGGCGCTGCTGCTGACGTACGTTCGTCTCCGTTATATGTCGGCTCGATAGCCCATATAGCAGTATTTTATTTGCGCGATAAGACGATTACAGCTCTTATCGCGACGCGCGCTAACGAGAAAAATGTCCCGATTACTCCGTTCGCCCGCGCACCGGTATCTATATTAAAGTACAATCCCGCCGTCCTCCCCGTTGCGGGCTTTCGGCTCACTCCTTTGAATTCAAGCCGTTGGCCCCAGATTTCCCCTTTCCGCACATTTCGCTCGTATTTCTTTCATCGTCTTTGCGCAATAGATCAACGTCATTTTCTCTCCGCAGCGCGGAAAGACAGTGAGAGGGCGAGGAGAGAAAGAAAGAAACCGGTCTGGCAAAGGAAAGTCAGATGTGAAAAGAAGTGTCGAGAATCCGGCGGCGAATTCATCAAAGAAACACGAAAACCGAAGACGCGAGCGAGAAAGTCGCGAAAGGCAGGTACCGCGCCGAGAGAGAGTGAAAAAAGCCGAGAGCCTTCCGTATATACTCGTCTACTCCGAAAAGAGAGTCTCGCTCTGGGAGCGCCTGGAGGCTGACGCGTCTTTTCCTGCCTGGCTCGCCCGAATCCCGCGGCCCATTGTGCGCAATATACAGTCCATCCACACAGACGGCTGCGCTGCGGCAGCGCCGCTGGATAAATATTTAAAGGAGGTCCACGCGCGACAACGACTTCCGTGCAAAAAACGAAAGAGGAAAGGAATTGTCCTCGCCACGACGGGACGCCGGCTCGAAAAGGGGATGTCCCGCTTACACTCGATCATCGAACGCGCGCGCGTGTCTCTATCTATACCCTGCCCTTTCCGCTCGAGAGTGCTGGAAGTAGCCGTACAACGCGCGCGCATTATGCAGAATCTATGCACATGCGAGTGGCCTCATTGTCTGCGTTTCTCGCACGCTACACACACATGGACGTATGCGTGTGGCAAAAACGGATCGCGTAACGGTACCGTCGTTCAGGGGCATACTTCATAATGCGTAGGCGTATAGAAAATCCTCGAGAGCCGCAGGACATGAAAAGGCTGACGGATGATGCGCAGCAGCCTGTGTGTTTACCCAAAATATGCCAGCTCGCTTTCGCTCTTTCATTCTGTGCCCTACACGCGAAAAATGCGACGAGGCTCCAAGCGGATTATCTCGAGTCGATTATTATCTGGCCGCAGAGCGAGAGAAAGAGATGAGCGAGTGAATGCATCTCCTCGACTTCGGGGGCGCGCGCGCGCGCGCGTGTGTGGTAATTCGAGAATGGAACGAGCGCCGTTTCTTCCGCAGCTGCGCGCGCGCGCGTGTGTCTATATGCCCATCAGCGTCGTCTCGCAAGTCTATTAAGCGAGCGTGTCCGTTTGGTCCCTGGATCTCCCGAACTCTGCGCGCTGTATAAATGACGTATAACGTGTGCAGCGTGCAGCGCGCAGCGCGCGTGGGTCGTCTCTGCATGCGCACGTTTTATTTTCCAACCGCGGCAGATGGGGAATCGAAACACTCGAGACAATGGGGAGACAAGATAAGCGCGCGAGAGAAGGTTCGCCGGAGGCAGGAAACCGGAGAAGCAAGTATACACACCGGAAGAGAGCAACAGCCTCTTCTCGAAATAATTCCGGATAATGGGGCATCGTTCGATTGGATCGATCGATTGTTGCCGTAAATTATAATCGCGTTTCTCTCGTCTCTCCCGATGCGTTTGGAATGCGCGCAGAGTTTCGGGTTTCGTCCTATTTTTTTTTTTTTTTTTTTTGCCGCCGTCGTCGTCGCGTCAACAGTTTCAAAGACGTTTTGGCCGATTTATATAAAGCTCGGCGAGAGATGTGCGCGCACTGTACGCGGCGCACTTTTGCATCAAACGACGCGCGACTTTATACTTATGAAGCGCTTCTGTAGCGCTTAATGGTCGCCGCTCGCTCGCGACAGATGTCTTTCTCTCTCGCTCTCTTCTTTTATTATTCGCCCTCCCGAATGGAAAAGCAAAACTCCTCTATCTCTCGCACGCGGATTTTGCCGGTGTGTGTGTGCATGTCTACGCGTACGTGTGGACGCACAGAAAATAACGCGTATATATGTATATATATACATAGAGAGAGGGATGAGAGAGAGAGAGAGAGAGAAAAGCGGGTGCCCTTATCAGAATTACATGCGCTACACGCAAGAAGAAAGAGAAGAAGAATCCGCAGTCGGCAAAAGATCTGTGTGAGTACGCACTTGCACGTATACATGAAAAGAGAGACCGCAAAGAGAAAGCAGTGCAATACAGAGAATCCAGCGATGCACCGGTGTATGTGTGTGCCATATATACGACCCACCTCTTTCCTCGAGCGCTCGTTTTTTCTCTCCCGCTCTTTCCCTTTGTCTCGAGCGCGGCTCGAAAATTAAGAGACTTCTCTCACTCTCTCTCTCTCGCGTAACGTCCACCCCCACACCGCCCTCGAAGAACAGCCGAGTCTCTTTACCTCGCCTATATGTACGTGTACACAGTACACACTACGTATATAGAGATGCGCGTATGACCGAGCTTTTTTTTCAGCAGAGCCCGAGTCTTCTTGGGCTTTTGAAAAGCGCCAGAGAGAGAGGGGGAGGGGGAGCGAGTCATTGTCCGCGGACACCTGTGGACTTGAGAGAAAGCAAGGCTGCTGTGTCTGTCACTTAGCCACTTACTTCGCGCGGCGGTCTCGTCCCTCTCTCTCACTCTCTCACACACTGTGTAGCGCACAGAGAGGAGACGAAAGTGCTCCCTTGCGCTTTTCTCCGCTCGCGACTCCATTATTGCTATTATTTTTTTTTCTCCTTTTCTTTATTTCCCGCCTCTATTTTCTGCACCTCCCCGATGCACGCGGCTGCGGCCCAGGGAGTCTTTCTATACCATCTTCTCGGTATACCGTATATGGAAGAGCGAGTTCGCTGTGTCCGATTTTTTCATCTGTATTAAGTCTTTATTCTCGTGCGCAAAACGTCGTTTAACCCAATTAATTGTCCTGTCTGTTTTATAATATCTAGATCAGAGGAGGCTACGGACTGTCTGCTATCGATTAAACAGGTAAATAGTTAAAAAGTCTAAGCCTTAAAACGTATTCATAGGACTCTCATCCACCGTGCATCAACGATTATTGTGCTAATTAGGGGACATTACGATTATAATTGGCGGTCGACCTTAATAAATCTATCATTTGAAAATATTTGTTATTAACACGCGCTATCACTACTCCACTCTCCCAGTCTCGCACCCTTATTGCTCTATTACTTTTCCTCCTCTCGACTACTTGCTTTTCATTTAATGGACAGTCTCTAAATAGTTTCCGTAAAAGTCAATAAACGACGAGACAGAACTTCCATTTCCACTATAAACGCAATCTTTATTGCCATCGGAGGCACTAAAATTCTGCGCAGCCCTAAAATCAATAAAATTTTAATGCATATCACTATCAGCGGATCCGATCAACGTCCCATTAAACCTCTTAAATTGATCTGACTTTTCTTCTCCATATCGCCCCCCTCCCTCCGAATGCGTCTGCAATGCTTAACGCCCAGAAAATAAAGTAAAAGCAAGGAAAATTAGATCTTTCCAGTATAGGTTTGAGTTGTCGTGTCCAGGTGAGTGGACTCGACGACTCGAGAGCGAAAAAGCACCTCACCAAGGGGTGCGCATCGAGGGGGCCGCTGACGAGGACCATCTGCCCGCTCCCGAGCTCGAGCACGAATGCATATTCTATATGTATATACATTATACATATTATACATACAAGTATATAACTGATGCAGCTCGCGGAAAGCTCTGCACCTGGATTGTTTCTAGTTGACGCTATTACCAAAGTGACAAAAGAGCGTTATCTAATCTGTCGTGTTGCATTATAGAATAATTCTGGGAAAAATCGATAGCAAAGCAGTTACCACGGAGAATTTTACGAATATACTTGAAAAATTTATAGAAAAGGAATAGCGAGTGGCCGGTCGACATTTCGAATATTTCCTTCCGAATAAAAGCCCATTCGTTAATGGATTTTACTCCCCCTTTCTCTCTCTCTCTCTCTCTCTCTCTCTCTCTCTCTCTCTCTTTCTCTCTCTGCGTTAAAACATTTTTTCCAATCCGGACGCTCTTCGCCACGAAATTCGTAAAGCGCATTTCCAAATGCACGCGTCGAATTTGCGCATTTATTCGTTTAGCGCACTGTACTCTCGCGCGATACTTTTCCGGGAATAGTGGCGCGACTCGTTAGAGTATAATTACACGAGTGTGCGTACTGTGTACGCTCGAGAGCATCGCGACTAATCTCGCTACGAAAGTCGCGTAAAGCGCTGTAACGCGCTGGATATACGTAGTTGAATTTGCCCTGTAATCGAAGAAGCTCTCTCTTTCCCTCTCTCTCGAGAGCGAGTGCGCGCTGATTAACGATTCGTCGGCTCAAGTAAGTTTAATTGACTCCGAAATAGTTGGGCAGCAGTAGTCGACGAAGAAAGAGACCACGACAGCTCGGAAAATTAAGCTCCATAGCTGCGGTTGGGTCGCGCGACGAATCGGCAAGAAATAAATTATCAAGGCTGAGCCGTCGACGAGGAGCCAAGAATGCGCACTACTCCTTCCGACACACATGGAGATTCTCGACCCCAGGGCGACAAGTATTTTCGCAGTCCGTACAAGTAAGTCATGCGCGAACGACGTCTTGTGAGTGAACTCGATAATCCATTTGCCACGAGCTTGTGCGTTGAAGTAATTTCTATGTCGACGTCGGTATTACTTCAGTCCCTCATGAGAGGTCCCTCACGTACACGGTACACATTATTTATTTTATCTTCGATCTGTCATATATGTATATCGTTTCTTATGAAATCGAATCAACCGAGGCTATCGCCAAGTACAGTTATAAGTTTTTCTAACTCGTACAAAATCAATTCCATGTTAACATGAAATTAACTTTGAAACGCCGATCTGTCCACGAAGGAAATACGAGTGTACTCAACGCGTGCGCTAAACGCAGACGGGGCGATGTACTTTCGCGGTTATAAGGAGGCAAGTGCTCTTTGGCTCTTGAAAATTTTTCAAATCCCGCGCGCACAATATCGCGCGGCCGATTAGCTTACATCGTGTTCGTACATGCGGGATACTTATGGAACTCGTATATCTCGCGTAACAAGAGCGAACTACTATAGCGCTTGCGGAGAAAAGTGAGCTATGTACTTTTCACCGGGAAACAAGGAGTTCAACTACGTATACGTGTGTATACCTGCGGACGGCTTATGTACCTCTTGCCTTGTATTCTGGCAGGCGCGGTAATCTCAAAGTTCGCTGTACCACGTGTAAAGAGAGCGCGTGGCTCTTTTTTTTCAGGGAAACAAGAATCTCGAAAGGAGAATTGCTTTTTCGATGAACGCTGGAATTAACCAACTTCGAAAAGGATTCCAAAAACTCAAAAAATGATAATGAAATTACGGTAATTAATGGTGTATAATAGTTACCCTCTATTTTACGAATTTGCATGAACTTCACAGCTACAAAGCATTCTTAAGATTCTTTGACTTTGCAGTCTATATCTAAGTAGAAATACAAAGGCTTTCAATGCGCGCCGTAAAGAGTCGAAAGTATTTACGCGTACATCCAGCATATAGAAACGGAGTACAGAATCGCAAAAAACAAAGACATACAGAGGCGAGTCGGATTGCAGTAATTATCGGCGTGGAATGAGCTCTGTGCATGAGAGAGAGAGAGAGAGAGAGAGAGAGAGAGAGAGAGAGAGAGAGAAGAAAGAAGGGGGGACGGCAGACCAGGCTTCGCCACAGATCGAAAAAGGAAGCTTGCAGGAAGCGATGAAAACTTTGACCAGAACCGTTGAGCTCTCTCTCACTGTTTCCCTCTTGCACATAGCAGCGCACAATGCATCTCGGAGCAGCTTGCCCACCCCCTCTTGAAGAGTAGCCTCCGCGCAAATGAAGCAGCGGAAAAAAGGAAGGAAGATGCTGGAGGAAAAAAGCTGCAGGAGAAAGAGAGCTGGTATACGTGCGCGGAGGGAGTTGTACGTGTGCTACTCCAGAATCGGACACACTGGCGTGCGCTGGAGGAGAACTCTGACGAGCTACCAATAATACTTTATATACAGCATGAAATAGAGAATAACGCAATATCGGGAATATATTATTGAGTGAGCGCATGCTGTGCGTTATATGTGTACATATTAAATATACATATCTGCAGACGTCTCAAATGAAACAGCCTAGCTACTCTTGTATTTTTGATAAAAGTGTATACAGCACATCCACATATAATTGTGTATTGCACTGTATATGACTAGTTCTCCTAAAAGATGGCTCTTTTCGGGGGTCCATAGAAATCGACTGTTTCTTTTAAAGCTATAGAGTTTTTGGATTTCCTTCTAGAAGCAGAAAGATAGTCAAAAATGCAGACGAACATGGGAACATTTTTTTACAAAAAATTAATACGTCAAACTACTGGAATACTAACAACTACGAGTTAGGCTTCAATAAAGTACAACAAAGGAGGTTTTTTTTTAAAAAAATGCCTAGATTCGATGCTCCGACCAAAAGTTATGTCCATTAAAAATAAAAAATAATAAAAGTATGAATAGCCGATTATCTCTTTTTTCTCCATATACCTGCCCATGCTAAATTTTCATGTACCATGTTTCTCGTGTTCCTCTGCATCTTTGACTATCTTTGGGCTTACAGAAGAAAGTCTGACCGGTCCGAAGGCTCTAGCTTAGAAAAAAAATTTGGATTTCTCGAGCCCCCGAAAAGTGAAAGTTTTTAGAAGAACTCTTCATATACGGCTCGGGCTATCTCGCTATCGGTCAGCGAAGTCGAAAATTAAAATTAATTGTTTCTTATCGCTCGTTTCTTCCGTTCGCGCAGCGCGATCTCCTTAAAAAGAAAAGGGACGACGACGACGACGAGCGCGCTTATATTATACTCTGCAGCGTGTGCACTAGAAGCGCGAGATAAGCGTATAAACACATATATGAAGCATAGCAGCGCGGCTGTCTGTCGCGCGCGCAATCTCCTCTTTCTTCGTTGTCTTTTCCGTCTCTTGATGATTGGTCCCGAAGGTCCCCGATAAAGCCCGGCTTTATCTTGGAGAGCACGCGCGGCGCGCATAAATGCGCGTATTCCTTGCAGGAACCGGAAGTCGCGAGATAGCCCCGCAATCGCAAGACCGACTGCTCGTGCCGCCCAGTCTCTTCTCGCTCCGTACAGCGCGGCGATGTCGACACTCGTCAAGATGACGGGATTTTACTCATTTTTTTTTCCTCACATTCTCTCGTCCCGTGTAGACGTGTATACGACGCGAAACATCCTCCTTCCTTTTCCGAACGCTGTATAGTCGCTCGCAATGTTTTTCACGAGCCGAGCAGTCTTTATCGCGGCTCAATTACGTGTTTGCTACGGCGACTATAGTGTACTGCTCTTCTGCCATTGGACTCGTAATGGCACACACTCGCACACAGAGTAAGTTACATGATCTTATCCTGCTTCGGTCATTCCTGCGAAATTATCCGTCTTTCGCGGACGATCGGTATGTTTATTCCGTTCGCGTGTGCGCGACACGCTTCGTGTCTCTCGCTTTTCCATTATTACCGATGCGCGTGTGCGCTGCAGTCGGATCTTCGTGACTTTAGCAGCGGGTAATTACCCTCCCGTAAAATGACATCGATGTAAGTGCAGCTCGCCTCTATATATCTATATAGAAACTATTTATTTTTTTCTTTTTTTTTACCCTTTTTGTTCGCTTATATTGTGCGCGAGAGCACTGATGTACAGACCTTATCGGTAGTTAATAAGTGCAGAAAAAATCATAAATACAAGGAAGGGCATGTATGTATGCGCGAGCGCGTGTGTATGTGTGTCTGCTGTTTTACGTCAACATTCGGTTTTCATGGAGTTTTACCAATATGTGATATTCTTTTCCAACGCTTATTTGACTGTTCAAATTTTGATATGGTGCAATTGAACTGCTTATTGTGTACACATTATGTAATTCATTATTATGCCATACCATGAAATCTAATTTAAAAAATCTCTCATCTATGTACTTTCAATCTACTTAGATTCGACATTGAAGCCAAATGTGAAACGAAACTGTCAAGGTGTATTTTAAAAAAATTAGGTAGAACTCCATCTTAATTCCAGTTATGACGAAAGAATATGTCAAATTATCTAGCAGCTATACGTGTAAAAGCTATTTGCCTGTACTTCGCCAGATATGCAGACAAACATAGAGCAAAAATTATGTGTATGCGTATAAAAAGTTGAAAAGGAAAAAAAGCTACAAGTGTACAGACAGAAGCGAAAAGTGCACTGATCCTCTCGATGTCGCGATGTCGATCCGATCGAGACACGCCACTCTTTTCTCGTGAGGGAGAGAGAACGAGAGAGAGGGAGAGAGAGAGAGAGAGAGAGATCCTCGCCTCGAGCACTCCTTTATTTTTGAGGTCGTCGCGATTGGTCGAGAGACGTGGCAATCGAGAGACGTGTCCAATGACTGCACGCGCTCAGGTACTCAGGTGAGCGAAGATCCGGCCTCATTCAGCATCGAAGAGTAACTCGTCGCGCTATATGCCATACATCGGCGGAGAGAGAGAGAGAGAGAGAGAGAGAGAGAGAGAGAGAGAGAGAGAGAGAGAGAATGACGAGAAGAGAGAAGAGGGAATGATTTGCTCGATCCTTTCCGGAAGGAGTGCTGCTGCGCTGCTGCTGCTGCTGATGGCGATCCCTTCTATTGTGTATAGTCGGCCATCGCCGGCGCCATTTATAAAACGCGAGTCGCCTCCTCCACCTCCTCCTCCAGCTCCTCGCGGACGCGCCTCTTCTTATGTATAGACTCGCTTCCTTTCGCTCTACCTCTTTGTCTCGGCAATGTTTGCGTTTTTTCCTCTACGCAGACTGACCGGCGCGCGGCGCGCGCTTTTGTTCGCGATCTTGCTCTCAGTGCAGTCTATTTGTTCGGCGTCGAACGCGCGGCAGATTAATTAACGACGCGATCCCAGGCAGGATGACGCCAAGGTTGCAGCAGGGGCTTCATCAACAGAGACTTGCGCGTTCTCTCTCTCTCTCTCTCTCTCTCTCTCTCTCTCTCTCTCTCTCGCTCGGTGTAGCTCTGCGTATGCGTAGCTCCTCTGTGTGCTCGTATAATACATTCTTCGACGCTGCTTTTTTTCTCTATTCTCTAAGCGCAGCTCCTCTATAGGTCCACGTATATTACCGGTGAGTCTGCGCGCGCCTGTGTTTTAGTATATGTATGGCGTTACGTAAAAGGAAAAAGGCTTGTTCTGTACATAACTTTTCAATTTTATTATACTTGCGAAAATGCGTCAGGTGCTCGAGATTCTCGCGATAAGGATTGGCCAATTTTCTGCGCTTGCACATTTCATTATCGTTGTTCATTATATATAAATTAACGCATTTTAAAACGATTTCAACTCACGATTCTGGCAGGTTACTATTCTCCAACAATAAATCCTTCGATTTCTGTATATCCACGCGTTGGACGTCGGTCAAATATACGCGCAATTCAGTGCTAGAAACTTCGATCCGGAGACGAGAAACTTGCGGACTAACGAGACTTTAAACGATATATGAGCAGATCACGTCCAGGATTCGGCAATCTTAAACAGATGTCGTTGATTTCATTCCAAAAGTTGAGGCATTAGTCACCGCAGAATCCCTCCGACAAGTTTGCGCGTACTTCGTCGTCAGCAAAAGCAAAACAAAAGCCCTTACACTGCCTCGACCAAATTTCAAAGCGACCGTCACGCTATATAACGTATACAGTCGAAAATCCTCAACGCTAAACGTCCTCGTCCTCGACTCGCGAAACAATTAAGCGGCTCGATGCGCTCGTTGCGAAGGGTCCGTTTTTTCTCTTTCTCTCTCTGCGCATATATATATATATATATATATATATATATATAGTATACACATACCGATGAAAAAGGACTTTACATACAAAATCGCTATGATAATACGGCGCGTCGCGCGCTGTGTGCTATGCCACGTACACGCAGTTTTGGAAAAGCCGCGCAGGAATCAGGTTCTTACTTTGCATTCCTTTGTGCTGGCGCTTACTCTTGGCGCATCTCTCTCCCCCTTCCTCTCTCCTTGCCCGCTTCCTTTCCTCCCCCGCCTATACATATAGCTATATGCGACGCAGAGCCCGCACCTCTTCAAGTTTGAACTAACGCTCGCGAGTCCCGAGATTTTAATGCACTTGTCTACTTGAGTTGCGCGTTCATAAAGACACGCATACATGCATGCATGCGGCCCTCGAAACGCGGGAGCGATGCCGCAGCTTCGCGAGCGAGGGTGGACGTATGCGCGCGTACTTGTACTCTGCAGTATACACATATAGTATACGTTATATATACGTATACGCAATGGACTTTTCATTGCGAGTTTCGAGGGTGGAAGATGGATGCATTGTTTCCACGCTCAAATTGCGAGAGAGATCGCGAGTCAAGAATTTTCCCGGTTAATTTGCTTTTATCTTTCTCGTATTTCTTTTTTCCGAGATTTTACAGCGTGGGACTGATTTAAAAAACTTTGCCGTACGCAAAGCTGCACGTACTTTACACTCGATTTCGGGGAGACGCTGCTGCGACTGCAGAAATTCCGCAATGCAACGAATCGGCGGCGGATCGGCAAAAGCAAATTATCCAATGTGCGCCGAAAAAGCGATTACATCGCACATGCGACTGGATTATACTCCGCGGGATTATATGCGCGCGCGTCTTCCCTTTTGTGTAGAGCGACTGCAGCGCGCAGCATTAAAATTCATAATGCCGAGATTGCCGTAGGGAAGGAGTTGATCTGATTACACATGGATAGAGAAATTATGTACTCACCTCGCTCTGTGTCTCGTGTGTGTGCACCGGAATCCGCAGGCAGCCGATTCACCTCGTCACGGCGTCATTCGCCAATCTGCAAGCAGAGAGAAAAGACCGGTTCGCGGTCATTACTTTTCCTTTTTATACCCGAGAAGGGTGCTAGCGCAGCGCTCGCTAAAGTGGAAAATCGTCGTCGGGGGAGTTATATAGAGTTGAAAAAAAGCATGCGACGTACACATATATACAGACACACGTGCGCGTCATGCAAGGGAAAAAGGCCTAAGGAAGGAAGCATGAGAGACAACTCGCGGGAAGCGAAATGCGACGAGGATAATTACGTCGAGATTCATGTGTACCCGTTGTCCTCGCGTTAAGTAGGCAATCTTCTGTACCAAAGAAAAGAGAGAGAGAGAGAGAGAGAGAGAGGGAGTATGCGTGTGCACGCTGAATCTACAGAGGCTTGCGCGCGCGGGCGGCTGTGTGCTCGAGCAAAGAAGAAAAAAAAAGAGGACGACCCTCGGTGTGGAGACAAAAAAATACACAGAGTGATTCTCCGCGCAATTATCGTCATCGTCATCGCGCGCTCGGGAATCGTCATCCTCGACGTACGTCCCCGAGTGGCACTACGCGCGCGCGCCACGACGACGCTGCGATACTTTATTTGTTTTTCCTTCTTCTCTGCTTTTTTCTCTCTTTCATAGAACGTATCCTCCGCTCTTTCTCTCCTCTCTCCTTCGTCTTTTTTTCATGCGAGCGGCTGTTCGCGTTTGTATGTGTACCAGTGTGTGTGTGTGGTTAATCAAGCCACAGCGCGCGCACACCCACCCACAAACTTGCATGTATTTATAACGGCAAGACAATTCGGACGATTTGTGAGCATGCGCGTGAGGTGGCTTATAATTGTCGAGCGGGGCTTTTTCTTCCTTGCAATTCTATGCGAGAGTTATAGTATAGTGCACGCATATACGTACGAGGGGATGGCTTTGCGAGACCATTACATATACATATAAGAGTATATAAAAGTTGCGCGTGTACTTGAGCTTGAGTGAGCTTCTTATACGATTTGCTTTTCGAATTACGCTTTGTTCATCTGCTGGTATGATGTAAGGAGACATTCTGTAATTTCCAGCGAAAATGTATGCGGTGAAAGTTACGCGGCTACAATGCAAAAGGGACGGTCAAAGCGTGAAAAAGAGGGGGAGTGCGATTTAAAGACTAAGTCACGCTTCGTTGTCCTCTTCTCTCCCTACCCACGCAGCTCCTCTTGTCGGCTCGCGCGCGCGAAATTTCTTCGCAATGTAATTAGCGCGTCTTTACAGGGCTAGCGGAACAATGCCAATGGTAATTAGTATGCATCTCGGCGGCAGTATCTCGACCCTTCCAAGCCCGTCGCCGCGAACGAATGACTATTCCCCCGCCATCCCTTATAAATACGCGAGCTTTAAAGCTCGGCGCGCCAAGTCTCAGTATTTCAAGCTTGAGTCGTATGCCTTCATTTTTTTCTGTGTGCTGGAACTATAATAAAACTTTTATTTACTTCATTGTACCTTATGTATTTATTTATTGATTTGTTTATTTATTGCTGTCTAAGTTATTGCAGATGCACTTGATTACTAGCTAGAAGAGCCGAGTGGAATGTAAAGTATTAATATCGTCTCATATCGCGGGCTCGATGCCTTTCTCGCCCGTAAGAGCGACGGATACGCCATCTAGAATACGTGTATCAAGACTAAGCAAGTTTAAAAATCGATGCCACATTAATGAATCATATTTTCATGAAATTTCGCATTTCTTGAAATGCTTCGTATTTGCAACATTTTACGAATCAAACGAGATTTATATTCACAGTCAGAAACCAAGCGTTAGTTTAATACAAATACTGCAAAGCAGTGCAGTGAGTGACTTTACCGGCATCGTTTATACGGAAGGAAATACCTCTCCTGGGCAGAAAATAAAATTTTACGTTTGTCTAATACAAACGTAAGCAACACAAATACATAGACTAAACATTACTCATACAAAACTTATTTAAAACGACTGGTCAAAACTTTTCGAGCGCAATATTTTGAAATACCTCTTATTACTCTTTCTCTCTTCTACTTTCTCCCTGTTATCGCGTATACATTTTAAATGCTCAACAGTCAACAGATATATAGTTATATAAGTATAGCTGCATCGTTCCGACGAGTCGATAATAACCTTTCGTGCATTGTCTTCCCATACTAGAATCTCTCGCGAATCCCTCGTACTTTTTTCTTTTCGATAGAAATTAAAGCCACTTTTTGCGCTTAATAGGTATTCTTCATATATTAATTGAGTTGTAATAGCATTGGGGATAATATAGTCGAGAATTTCGCGCTTGGCTCTCTCGTTTTTTCCCCTTGCCTCTGATAACTCGTGACTTAATTGGAAAAAGAGAGTAATTAGAAAAATCGCGGATTATCGCTTCAATGACTCGCGCGATGTCGAGAAAATGTTGCTTGATTGGACCAGATTTAAAATCACGCTTAAGCATCATTGTGAAAACAATGAGTTACACTTGTTTAAAAGCTATTTTTTCGACCCTTTAAAATTGCACTGCCAGAAATAGCCAGTGGTTTCACACCTCAGCCGTCCAAAAGCTCAGCTAAAAAAAAAGGTACGCGCGATCGAGCACTCGCAATATGCCAGAGAAGCACACCTATACACTAGCAGAGAGGGGTAAAAAGCACGAGGTACAAGCGGTGATCATTGAAAAAGAAGCACAGCGCATGTATGAGCTGCTGATCGCGCTTGTACCGGGACATTTCATTGAAAACAAGCTGCTTTTCTCTCATTCTCTCTCTCTCTCTCTCTCTCTCTCTCTCTCTCTCTCTCTCTCTCTCTCTCTCTCTAGCGATTTCTGGGTCAATGCCGAGAGAGTGAGAGCGAGAGAGAGGGAGAGAGAGAGAGAGCGTTTTGAAAACGAGCGCGTTTCGGAACGAATATTGAAACAGCAACGAGCGCAACGAACTTTTGCATAATGAGTTGGCGGGTCGCGCGACATCGACAAATCGACGCAACCCTCCCCCCCCCCAACCCCCCAACGCGCATTTTCTCTCCGCACTTTCACGCGGATGGTGTCAATGCGTCGGCGCGCGAATATTTTCCGGTATGTACATATGCTTTATATACATACACGCACCTCGAGAGAGATGTTTTGACCTTTGAAGTTTCAACGCACGTGCGTCTCGTAACGCGTCGTATCGTCGTAATTTACAGCCTGTTTAATAATAATGTTATACCGGGAGAGTATGCATGGAATCTGTATATAACTGATGACGATTCGCGCGTGATACACGCCTCTGTATGCAATAGTAATTTTACCGGTGATATGAAATTTTTTTTGTTTCCTTGCTTGGCAAATAAATAAGTCGCGATTGCGGTGTACGTTAGTTTAATCACAACAAGTATGCTTGAACGTCTATAATGGCTTTGTTAATTAATAGCACTTGCTCTATGTTTGCAATTCACTATATCGATCGAATTACAGACAGTTAAAAATGTTTTGAATTCTCCGGTGCGGTTTTTCATATTTTTAACGTTCGAGACACTTTTCGAGAGCTTTCACGCTTCTCTAT
This sequence comes from Philotrypesis tridentata, assembly GCA_018906965.1. NCBI lineage: Eukaryota > Metazoa > Arthropoda > Insecta > Hymenoptera > Pteromalidae > Philotrypesis > Philotrypesis tridentata. The sequence goes on from JACCIB010000003.1 coordinate 8,788,795, forward strand.
ACTCGCATTCGCAAGTGTCACTAATTGTTCTCAACTGTTTTTCGCGCCACTTCTCCCGACTTATATTTGCAGCACAGAAAGATTGCCGTCTCAACTTCCCTGTGCACTTCTGTAAGTATACAGGTATAAGCCGGTCATTGGGGTGCCGAAGAAAAAAAACGTCGAAACTGTCGTCCCCGGGGAGTACGCAAATTATATGCATCATAGATTTACGATATACGCATATAATGCACTCATTCCGAATTTCAACTTTATAACAGCAACAGCAAGCATGATTGATACACACTTATTTTCATCGTCAACGTTCTTTCCTCATTTACAATCTCTTTAATAACACGTATATACTTAACACTCGTCGACGCGGAGCGAAGAAAGGCACAAGGAACTACCTTTTAAAACTAACCTTTAAAGTTCATCCAGTGTAGCGATCAATATTAAATAGCTGCCCACAAAAAGGACGCGATTGCAGAAACATATTCGTGCGTGCACCGAAACCCGGAAAACGAAGTATACGAAATAAAGTTACACGTATACAAACTGCAGCCGACAGTTATCTCTGTACTTATTTAGGTACCTTATATATGTGCTCGTTTCGAGTCGCAAGGACTGTATATACTTAGCAAATCCGGAGCTGGCCGAACGAGAAACGTCCGCTGAAACACGCCAAGCGTGAGATGATATTGTCTGGCACTTACCATAGGACGTATAGTCCTCTTAATTACTTGCGCTGGCTTCTTACGTATATATATGTATGGCGAAGTATATGTATACATGTGTAATGCACGAAGGCGACGACGACGAGGACGACGACTGTGGAGGAGACGCCACGTCACGGAGCAGCTTCCAAACTCACTTGGATGTAATACGCCCGCGCGAGTCCCGCGACCGCGACGAACAGATACTGCGCGCTTGCAGTCTACATATAGATATAGGTATGCATGCGAACTGCGAAGACAGCAGTAGTAGCGGCCGGCAGACTATACGGATAGCACGCGCAGTTGTGGTGCTTTGTCCGAACCGTAGCGATTATCATATATACCCTTAACGTACGACGGCTAACTAGATACAGAGAAGTATACACTACCTACGGTTTTGTAAGGAAACTCTGGAAGAATAGGAATGTTCTATACCTATCGAGATATGAAAAACTCTGCGGTGCACATCAATTCGAGGTTAAGGTTCGCGATCGCATTCGATCGCTAAAGTATCCTGACAGTTTTACTTGCGGAGTAAACAACTAAGCAAGTAGTAAGTATATATATCTACCATGGCTTATTCTAAACAAACTGTCTTATTGCGAGAATGAGAAATGAGGTATAGCAGTGTATGCATTGTACATACGCGTATATAAGTACGATGAGAAAATCTACCGAAAATTCTTTCGGGTTTCGAGCAAGATATTAAGTAACCGAGATATGGCATTTTACAGGAATAGCAGGAGCAGCAATGCTGTAAGTGATTCTGTACTTACAATTATTAACAAATACTGAAAGACTGCACGACGAGTTACGAGTGTCGAGATTACGTGTAACGTTTTCGTTTGGAGCCAAAACGATGATTTTCGATGGAATTGTCGTTTACCGCAACTATTGATACATCAAGCATACATGTACTTATATGTGGTAAGTCTACCTTTCCTTCGCATATGAAAGTTGTATGAGGTTTGGCGAAAATTTGCTAAAGTACAAACGTTAAATACTTCGTGATAAAAAAGCCATGTATAATACGTCAATTTGAGGTTAAGTTTAATGAGAACGCTTGACCGTTGGAATATACTTTTGGCTTAACTAGCGAAGAATAGCTTTTCTGAAAAATTATTTTATTTTTTCGAATATATAGAATTTCATATACAAGAAAAAGTTACTCGTGTTTCAGAGCCTCTCTTTTATGACGCACGTTTTAACTTTTCTGGCGAGTTACGTATAAGTTTATTACAAAGTTGAATTCAACTCTGACACACACACGTATGCGCAGGATATATACACGAAGGTAAAGGATTAACGAACAAAACGCTCACTTAGAACATGTGTATAGGACGTTTTTTCCAATAACTTCTCTCTCTCTCATTCTCTCTCTCTCTCTCTCTCTCTCTCTCTCTCTCTCTCAGCTCACTCTATTTTTCTTTCCCTTTCACGAACTGGCTTCAACTCGTATTAATACTTGGAATACTGCTTGCTATTTTCATATAACTCTCATTGCACAAGTACAGCTGCAGGTCGAGCGAATGTGAAAGCTTAAAAAATCACCGCGATATTTTTCTCGCGTTATTCTAATTTCTGCCTATTTTTTAACGCTTATAGATATATCTACATTGTCCAGAGAAAGATTTCAAAGTATCATCGGTCGGTCATCAGTACCTCTCGGAAACAGCAAGAATCGACCAAGAGAGACAAGTGCAACGATAGTCGTCGTTGATTCCTCCGACGAGATTCGACGCAGTCCCCCAAGCAGCACAAGTATATATGGAAATTTGACAGGCAACGTCTCGGGATTGTATCTTGCGAGCGCAAAAGTTGGAAGCAAGTTCGGTAAGCCACAGCGGGATCGCTTCTCGAAGCACTTAAATGAAGAATATATCCCGTGACGGGCGACGTCGCAACGACGACACCTCGTCGTTTAATCTCTCTTGGGAGCTATCGAGTTTTCTAAATCCTGCCGTCATATCCCCGGCTAATTGCTTTAGGAAAATTCATTAAGAACCGAAGGGACGGAGCGCCGACAAAAGAGAGAATGGCTCAGAGCGTAGCAGGAGAAGTCGTGTTGTCGCGAAATACGAATGCCGGAAGGAGGTGTGAGAGTGTGTCTGCTTTATAGAGCACAAGAGAGAGCGAGAGAGAGTAAGAGTTAAGATCATTCCGTAATGGAGACGCCGCCGAGTTTAATTCCACCACCGATCAACCACTCAAGGCCCTCTAAGCCTGCACTTTCGCGTATCCGCCTTCCGAGTTATAAACTCACGATGCGGATGTCGCTCTTGTTCTGATTTGTTTCCCTCCTCCAATTCTCCGCGAGGCGCACTCGTTTCTTCTTTCTTAATGAAATTTCAATTTACTCTCATTACAACCGAGCGAAATTATCGAGCAATTTTTTTTCCTCTCCTCATCCGCGTCGTATATGCACGACACATTTGAAATTCAGCACTATATAATGCGGGCAAAATACACTTAAACGCGCCTCCCAAACTTTTCGAAAGCGACTCAATAGTGCTCGGCTATCTTGGAAAATTCATCGCTCAACGATTGCAGTCGGCTGCACTAGATGCACCTCGTTCTCTCTTTCGACGACATTCGGCATTCTGCGTGGAAATTTGACGGGCGACGTCTCTCGCGGAAATGTTTAAATATCGCTCTTATCGCTATGCCTCTGTCTAGGTGCGCGCGCGCGCTTGTCTGTAACGTGAAGAGCCGCGAATGTGCATCGACGGTTCGATCGACGGAGGGACGAATGAAAATCAAAAGGACTCTCTGTAGTCCGGCGTCGACGAAGCTTTCTCACTCTCACGCATCGGAAGACAAATATTTGAAGGCGCGAGCGCGGGTGAAAGCGCAGATAAGGAGTTCACGATGATATTATGTAGTGCATAAAGGCGCGTGTCTATTGTATAAATTTCCGTGACACTTTAATGCAACTCTACGAGCATCGACGAGATTGTTCTGATAAAACGATCGTAATGCAATCGCACCGACACTGAATGCCTATGTTGTTCATTGTATTATACACTATGTGCTCGCACTGTGATTATCTTATTTTTCGTCTGAGTGAAAATTCAGTGTACTTGTTTAACGAATCTTTTCTTTTGTGTTACAGACGCATCGCTCAACAAGCTACACCGAATGAGGTTCGTGCACTTTTAATATTCTATAGTGTGATTTTGCGACGTATAACATTAGGCTCGAATTACACACTGAGATAGAACAAACGCACAAGAACAAACGCGTCCGCACGATTGAAATCCCACTCCCTTGTCGCACGCACAAAATTAACACAGTTCCGCGTCAGGTTCAACCGACAGAACTGTCATCGCGACTTTTGTACTCGATGTACGGCGCATATTGTAAAACGATCTTGGTTGAAAGCAGTGCTGATGCGCTGCGCAAGGGATACGCGTATATACTATGTGGGAAAACGAAAATAAATACAACACAGAGCAGAAGGATATGTATTTCAGAACAAAATAACACATATACACATACAAGCACGCGTGCGCACCATTCATTATGTGCGAGCAGTAGCAATAGCAGCAGCAGCGTTGTCACCGCATAATGTAGGCGATCGTATTAAATTTCGATAAATTGTCGGTAAATAATGCGAGCGATTATTCGCTCTCCCACTCTCTCTCGTTTTGCCAGCCGTCAGAGCTGCTGTGCCGCTGCTGCATATATTTTCGCAAATCAGGCTTGCAAAGCTGCAGAGACAAATCTATATGGCACTAATTGCACGTCGATAAAACGCGGAGAAGCGATGATGAGCCTGCCTCCACGTTAGAGATACTTTATTTTATTGCGTTTTACATCTATCGGATATACTTGCTATACGATCCCGTGTATTGTGCAAACATACAATTAAAAGATCGTTATATAGCGTTTAAATTATAACATAACAAGCTTTTCATACGCTAATAATAACAATAATAGTAATAACAATAACAATAATGACAATTAACATAATTATAATGGTAGCAATGATGATAGTACAAATTAAAAGCTTAATGTTAATCATTACACAAGGATGGACAAGGCTATCTAAAGTTTTCGATCATGCTTTAAAATTAATTCGACGCATACGAAAGCAGCGTATATACATATAGCGTACGCGATACGTGTGTTCGAATGCTGCGTTATGCATGCGTTATTATTACCGCGCGCGCAAGCACTCGTCTCATTACCGGGTCACTGAACTTGACATGACTTTTTGCAGCCTTGATCCCGTTTCGCCTCTGCGCGATTTTCAGCTGCAAAACGAGACTTGGGCGCGAAAGCGAAAACGAGACGAGGCTGCCGACTAATCTCGCGAGCGCGTCACATCAGCTGGGTTAAAAAAAAAACAGAAAAGGTAAAGCGAACAAGAGTTATAGCAACATAAAGGATGCAGAATATTTGGGTGAGAAGGGCGGCAGCGGTGTCGACAGTAGTATTGCTCGTACATCATAGGAGAAGGAATAAAGTGACGGGCGGTCGTTTACCTTCGCAGCTCGCCTCTGTTTAGCAGCGCGTGAATGAAAAAGGCTGAGCACGAATAATGTCGAGGCACAACACGTGCACGCAGGGGCGCTAATAGTCGCGGCACACACTTGGCAGTAAGTAAGTACTTGAATCTCGCTCGCAGATTAATCGCATTATTGTCGTGGTAGAGTAGAGCCGAAGCACACTGTCCGTACGATAAACTCAGTGTAATTGCCGATATATCAATTATCTATTGTAATCACATTGTATATGGTCCTGCACTATTTTAACAGTATTGAAGTTTGAAGTCCGGTTGGGTATCGTGTCGCAGAAAACGAAAGCCGTTGACTATTGCAAGTGTAGTAGTAGTAATAGCAGTAGACGAGTGGGTGGGAAAAAAGGTTGCCGATAAAGTTGACTAAGTCATTGGTGCGCCTTGGCTGTCGAAGCTGAGCGTAGCCGGGTGAAAAGTCAAAGTCCCGTGTCTGGAGAGAATCGATGATGGCAAGGTGGCATCACGATCATGTTATCATCCGGGACGACGTCGAGGCTGATCCGGCTGGATGTTCTCGGTTGCATCTCCTCGAGTCCATGGGCGCAGATGAAGAAGAAGAAGAAGAAGAAGAAGAGTGGTGGACACTCGTCTAAGATATCGCGGGCGACTGGTCCGCTTGCTTCCGTCTCGACGGTCGACGCGCGTTTGAGATGTTCACGTGCGGTGGCTGCGCGTCGCCTTCGCCGCCGCCGTCGTCGCCGGCGCTGCCGCACTACTGCCTCTTATCTTTCTCCTCTTACTGCTGCTGCTGCTGCTGCTGCTGCTGCTGCTGCGGGGGCTGCACGTGTGTGTCCGTGCGCGAGGGGGGCCACCTTCTCCTTGCACTTAGCTGTGTGTATATACGCGCGGCGGCGGGGGTGGAGGGAGACGGGGGGGGGGGGTGTTGAGGAGGCGTGTACACCCGTTCTATAACGTATCCTCTTCTCTCTCGCGCGCGCGCTCTCTCACTCGAGTGTGTTCCTGCAGTTACGTAGAAGGTGGTGGCGGCGGCGGCGGCGGTGGCGGTGGCGGTGGTGGAGGCGTCTTAAGTGCGTTTCCTCGGTGCTCGGCCGGAGCGGCGAGTCTCCCGTACTCGTCGTCCCTACACGTGTGCGCACCTATGTACGGACACACACACACACACCGTCTGTGTAGTATGCGTGTACACCGTGGGGGTAGAGAACCGTGTGGGTGTGTGTGGGTGTGTGTGTGAGAGAGAGGCTGGTCAAGCCCCGGCAGCACCCCGTGCGTGCTACACGAGCGCTCCGTATGATAAGGCCGCCGCTTTGCTACTGACGGCGAGCCCGCAAGATACCAGCCTAACCCTGCGCGGCCGCGCGGCGCGCTCCAGAGCAGCGGAGCAGCAGCACTCGCGCGTACACACCTACACACGCGCACGCAACTTCTCTCTCTTTCTCTCTCCCTCGGTGCATCCTCCCCACCATCCCCCCGCGGCGACTTCTCCTCCGAGAGGGGGGCGCGCGCCAGCTATCAACCCTTATACCACCTCCGCGAGGCCAGTCTTATCCCCTCCGGCCGCGAGGCGACAGACTGCCACCTCCACAGCCACCGCCACCCCCGCTAACGCACCGCCAGGGGATCATTCGACCACCCCGCCAGCGAACAGCGCGAGCAACCCCTCTTTTCGCTGCTGTGCCACTGCTGCCGCTGCAGCAGAGAAAGACCGAAGCGCCAGAGTCGACGACGAGGCCGAGAGAGATAGAGAGTCTTCCCTACCGCTGGACCAGAGTACGCTCTTCTTCTCCTTCTACGCTCGGCTTCTCCCTCCCTCCCTCCCACCCTCCCTCCCTACCTCCCTTCCTTCCTTCCTTCCTTCCTTCCTTCCTTTCTACTTCTCTGCTCTTCTCGACTTCTGACCAGTACTTACCCCCACCGACTGCCCACCTACCACCCCCCGCAAGCAAAGCCACCCCTCTGTCTCTTTCTTTGCCTTGCGCTCCCCTCTTGGGATGAAAAGAACGGACAATCGGCTTTCCTAGTTAACCCACTCGAACGCTCTTCCACCCACCCCCTGCCCCCACAACCCTTTTTCTTTTCTCCAATCTTTCATCTCTGATTTTTAGACGCTCCTTCTGACTCGATGGACTTGAAAGATTTCTCGACCGATCCACCCGCCCCCCTCCACCCCTGTACATGGGCTACCGGATCATAACTTCTTCGAGTTCTCCTTTCTTTCTCAACTCGATATCAAGCAGAAATTAGTGGTTGAGCAAAAAGTTGGCTGCTTTCTTCTGCCCCCAAAGAGCTTTCCAAAGTTGGATTATTTATTATTATTGGAACGAGAGGCATTGACTCGACTGTCCTCGTTATACGCGCAACGTTCGTGAAAAATTTTTCAACGCGTCTTGCATTTTTTCTGACCGAATTGCGCGAGAGTTGAGGTTAAATCTATTGGTGAGCGCAAGCCAGCTGGTAAAGCGATAAATTTCGAAGGAAATGAAGGGATTACGCTGCGTTAAAACAAACGAGAATTGTTTATGCAACCGCGCGCGGCGCGACAACAATGCTTTCATCGCATTTACAGCAACAACTCGCATTATCAATATTTAAAATCCATCGACGCCCCAAAAAGCGGCGATAAAAAGCAATGCTCTCATTCGGGCGAATGTCAGCGGCAGATTGCGTTAATCGCATTAAATGCAGAGCTAAACAGCTCGAAAAAAGTCATCTGGCTGCGGCAAAGTGCGCATCGCGAAAAGAAAGCATCGCGCGCGAGGCAAACAAAGCGAGAGAGAGAGAGAGAGAGAGAGAGAGCATCAGCCAGATACTTTCGATTGCATCCTCCTCTGACTCTTCGTTTTTTTGCGCTCTCGCTCTCACCTCCCCACACATATCGGTGACTTTGCTTCTGTCTGACTATAGCCGCTTCTCCTCTCCTCTCTCTCTCACTCGATGCTCCACACGGATCGCACTTGCTTCGACAGGGGCACAGCCCCTCTTCCGTCTCGTAACTTCCCCTTCTCGCTCGCACTTTTTTGCGCCATCCGGTCGACTTCTCGATATCTATACACGAGCGCGCGCCTCTCTCTCTCTCTCTCCCCATACAGGCGAGTCACTTGCATTTTTACGTTTCGCGTTCGATCTCTCTCTGTCTCTCTCTCGCGCTCGGTGTATGACGGATTCGTGGTAACGCGTGTCTCTCAACCCCCCCCCCCCTCCACGGGAGCGCGATGTCGCCGTCGAACATCTGGATAGCCCGATGACCCCTGGCGTGTCTCCTGCCGATCAAGACGATTGCTGGCTTTGACATTTTTCTGGGACGATTCTGCTCGATTCTGGGACTTTCTCAGACTGATTCTTGTACTTTTTTCTAAGTTTTGTCGCGCAATCGCTTGTCAGCGAAAGAGTTTGGTCAATCGAGAAGGCTTCTCGGACTTTGTAATAAAGATTCGCTTGTCCGGCAGGCGAATCTTCATTCTTTCAATACTCTGCTTTTCACGTCCGTTTTGAGAGGAACTGAGATGTATCTTTTTACTTTCTATCCTGACGAAGAAACTTTATATCAGGATAAAATATTTGTGCCACGATCGATGGGCTATGAAGACTTGCGACGGAGATGATTTTTTTGCGCGAATGAAGCTTCGATGTGCAAAATACAAGAATCAGTACAGAGATTCCGAAACTTCATCACTCACATATTTTGCATCATTTATGATCTGCTGCACACATTCGTATATCGAGATAGCCGCATGCGTAAATACGAAAACTATCATGCAAACAACATTGAAACACAGAAGAATCGAGAGCATGCAGTTTAAAAGCATAGCATTTTGTAGTCCAGTAATTATTCGCAACTAAAATTCGCACTTATCCCGTCGGCGAAAAAAAAATTCGCGCTTTCAATCCCGCCGAATAAAACGCCCTCGATGAAAAAAAACAGGAAAGAATTCTGCCACCTCGCTCGGTTTTTCAAAGGCTTCGGCTCTCTCTCTCTCTCTCTCTCTCTCTCTCTCTCGTGCAAGTACATCGGTCAAAGCCACGTGGTGACGACGAGAGCTTCGAAACATCCTGACTATAAGAAAGAGCGTCCGCGAGAGCGCGTACGCTTGCCGGCAAACATTATAAATTTTTAGCCGCGATAATTTGAACCGCGCCTCACTCGTATAGGGAGCTGCGTACATCCCCCACTACGAAAATCGCCGCTTCCCCACCTGCAGCATCAGCGCGGCGTCGACACGCGTATACACTCATTTATATACTTTCGCGGTGCATACGTATACATATATATGTGTGCGTAAGAGCATGTATAAACATCGAGGAATATATGCATTTTCCGCCCCCTCTTTCGTTCGATTGTTTACGAAACGCACGCGCGCGATTCGTTTGATTATTAGCCTGCTTACGCGTGTCCGTGCATGTGTATGTGTGTGTGTATATATATATATATAATATATATATATATATATATATATATATATATATACATGTACACGCGTACGCGTGAGCACATCGATCGCCGGCAGAGAGCACGAGGTCGTATTAACGCGTCCAGCGCGACAACGGACGCTTCTGCCTTTGTTCGAATCGGGTTGCGAGACCGGTACATCTATCCTTTGTCCTTCGGCTTGTTGTGCGCGTTGCGCAGCCGAGGAAGTGTATATAGCGGCTCGACCGGTTCCGATGGAGTAATCCCCCGACTAAATGCTGTTCGCGCGGAACCCAGAACTCGCGAGGACTTGCGGCTCAGTCGGCTGCTAAGGATCGAGCCCGTCAGATGTGCCAAGTGACTGGACTCCGAAACTTGTATCTCTGCCAGGCTTTTGCTTCTATGGGCGGCTTCTTCTGCCTTTTCTGCAGCTGCAGTTCAGTGTCGAATCGCCTGTGATTTTCTCTTTTTTTTTCTTTTTAAATTCAGTCTCTGTTTCTAATTTTTTTTCTGTTCAAACGTCTCTTTGTACCGTACAACGCGGACTTTTTGTTATCAAATCGAAGCAACGGCAAAAAACGTGCCCGATTACTATATCCGACCGCATCGTTAACAAAGTTGCAAACTTGTTTCTCTCACTCTCTTCGCTTTTTAACGTCTATCACGCGAAAATATTTTCATACTCGGTGGAAAAGTTCGGCGAATCAAGTTTGAAAATATTCTGGAAAGTTTGGGAGTTGAAGGCGCTTGGCCCGTCGGATACCGTGAGGTGAAGTAGTGCGCGAGTCGGTGTTACATCTGACAAGGTCGGCGTTTGTCTACTTTGAAGGAGTCTTTTCATAGTGAATGATACACGAAAAGTACACTGTGACGTAACTCGCTCCGATGTTCGAAATTCACGTTGCTATATCAAGTTCTATCTCTCTTGGTCGGCTCAACTTTGCTAACATGTTATCGAAAAATAAGTTTTATTCGCGTTAGTATGGTCGTTTTCTTTTTAATTCGCGTAGTGCTTTTTTTTATTTTCAGAAAATCATTCCAATTGAAAGACTCGACTCGCAAGCTAAAGCTTTTTCAAGTTACGTTTGAATTAGAAATTCCTTCTGCAATTAATATTTCGATCTGTAATAACGAGTGTATTTGAATTAATTTTCATTGGATCTAAGAATGTTAATTTTTCAAACACGTATAACGAGTGAGAGAGGTCCTTTTATTTTATTAATGTTAACGTAATTATATTAATGTAATTAATTATTATTGGCATTCAATTATATACGATTGAGTAAAAATGGCTGTTTACTGCTATGTCACTGAGGTAGCGCGATCGGTAATTATCGCATAATTAATGAGGGAATTTTAAGCGTTCTCAGAATTCAGCACGTCGAACGATACAATTTTGCGATTCGATCACTTTCACTGAGCACACTGTCCTCCAACTTGGCACATCTGACAGATTCCAGTGTATTATAGCGTTGTGCGTCATCGAAGATCTTCTCAGTTGCACACTATTCAGATATCAGTCCCGAATTCGTTCACTTTTCCAAAATCGTCGCGCGATCCAGTCCTCGGAAACTTCACTTGTAAGCCGCAGACTGCACAGTCACCATACGCTACATCACCAATAAATATCGTTCACTTTCTCTCGTGAGCTTGGAAAATCGCTCGTTGCGGAGGCTGGACGAGAACGATAAGGGAAAGAAGTGCCGAGGACTCTTACTACTGAAAAACGAATAAACAAACAAACTAAGCGAAGTGCCGTGTGTACAGAGTAGATAACGAAGAGAAAATAAAGGAAGTCGAGGGAGAGATTGGAAAGGAGGCGAACAGAATAAAGCTCTCGATTCGTCTGTCGACGGTCTATGTTCCTGTTTTGACAGCTGAGCAACTCACCTTTCTCCATCGACGAGTCAGGCTCTGATCAAGTCGAGCAGAAAAATCGACGAACTATACAGAAAACGGGCGCGTTGCACAAACAAACGCAAGAAATTGAGAGAGAGAGAGAGAGTGAGAGACGTGATCGTCGTGGTCGTTCTGCCGCTGTCTCGGTCGCGCACAGCTGGAGTGGTGTCCGGTGCGGTCCAGAGTTACGGGAGGAACTCCGTCTCTCTCGGCCGGTCGTGCCTCTGTTCGAAAGCTCGAGCGGCCCTCGCACAGCAAATCCAGCGGGGTTGCATACGTGAAAACTCGTTTAATTATCTTCTCAAGATCGAATGAAGCACACAGGTACACAGGCTCGGGGGGGACTGGCCCCTCGTGTTGCGCGTATATGATAACGGAAACCGAGACGAGAAATTAATAGAATAACAAACAGCCGGTTCACAATTCCCGGACGAACGTCGTCGATGATTGCACGTACTAGTACTCACGCACCCACGCATATATATACATATATGTATATAGATATATATATATATATATATTGATTGATTGATCGATCGATCGATCGTTTGCTTGACAGATGTAATATGCAAATAACTCGTCGTGTAGATTTGTATATGTATTGTATGTGTATATATATATGTATGTATGTATATATGTGTATATATATATCTATCTCTGTATATGTATAGGTGTCGCCGCAAACTCTCCCGCTCCTTAGTTCGTGTCTCTTGTCACTGAGTTGGGAATGTAGTGTCCGATGGACGGTGCTGCGCCGCACCGCAGACTCTCGTGCGAAATATATGTATATATACTTTCGTGTCCTCCTCGTCGTATCCTTTTGGTCCGGAGCGAGCGGCGTCGCGCGCGAACTTGCGGGCTTGCGGGCGCGCAACTGGCGGCGGTGGCGGCGCGCTCGAGACGACGGAGGCGCCGGCAGTCGCGTAGGCGGAGCGCGCCAAAGCTTCCGCTCTCGCGTACGTGTGCGCGTGTGCGCGTTTGCGCCTCTGTGTGAGCGGCGCGGATGCTGCTCTGCTGCTGCTGCTGCTGCTGCTGCTGCTGCTGCTGCTGCTGCTGCTGTAAGCCGTGCTCTCCTGCGGCGACCACGCGCCGGAGTAGAGACGGAGAGCCGCTGCTCTGCTGGGGACCCCCCTCACCCGCCCGCTCTCGCCTCTCCCCAGTCGGTGTGCGCGTATAATGCACACACGCAGACACGCGCAGCAGCCCGTACAGTGGCGCCTCTGCGGCCGACGCTCGCAAGCTCCGAGCACACTGCCTCTCGAGCTTGCGCTCTCTCTCTCTCTCCCGCTCGCTGCCCCGAGAGGGGGGGGGGGGCTCCGCGCGCTCCGAATAGCCGAGCGCGCCCGCCAGAGCAAGACAGCGCGAGATAAGAAAGCTCGTAGAAGGGGTAAGCTCTACTTTCCTCGGCGCCGTATAGAGAGCTTCTCCGTCGTGCGCCCCCTCTATAGGTGCGACTCAGCGGGGACGGCACTCGAGAGATCGGTCAGATAGCGGGGTGGCGCGCGTGTACGTACACGTGCTCCCTCCAGGCCTCTGCGCTTGTGTACGACGCAAGGAAAGTGGCCCAGCGCTCCCACGACGTTTTCGGGGATGGAGTCTGGAGCTGTAGTGGGGGCACGACTCTGCGTTCGTTGCGCAGAGGGGAAGACGACGCGATAAGAATTCGATTCTTTTCTTCCTTCTTTCGCACGCTCGGAACCTTGAAAGCAGGCTTTTTTCCCTCCGCACCTTCTCGCCATTTCAAGGTCGCAGTGCGGCGTGGCATTTTTTTTCCTCCCTATCCCGCCTTCCTCGGCGCCGCCGCGGCTGAAGGAGCCGTCTTGAATATCCGATATTCTCACATCTGCCTCCACGAGACATGCTCGTTTTTTCCCTCGAAGGCAAACAGAGCCGATGGAGAAATAAGTCGCGCGAATAAACGCTCTCATTGACGGGGGAAATAATCCTTCGATTAAGAGGCAAAACGCGCGTATTTGCATCAGCTGAATGGAGTTCATACCGCGCGTACAAGCGGGACAAAAAGCTTTCACAGCCGTTTTCCTTTTTTTCTCCTTGCCGTACAACGGAAAAGTCGGCTACACTCCTTCTCCTCCGACGCAGCTGCAGTGCCATTCACAAGTACAGGCGCGCTCTTAATCATTTATTCCCTCTTCTCTTTCGGTCAGCCAAGAGGATAGCCTCGAGGCAGCAGACGAAAAGTAAAAGAAAAAAAAATGGGAAAAAACGGTGCCACCTCCACGGATGACCAAGTGAAGAGCGAGAGGGAGTGGAAGCGCAAAGTCATCTCTGCCGATCATGCGCGAAGGTCGAGGAGAAGAAGCAGCCGCGGAGAAGAGAGTGGGTCGCGCGTGGAGAGAAATAAGGGGCGAGAAGCTCTGCATGTGTAGTGGTGAAGGGGCCGAGGCGCCTGTGTTGGTGACCCCGAAGAAAAATCGGCTTGGCTTGGTGGTGGTAAGCTCTCGCTCTCTCTCTCTCTCTCTCTCTCTCTCTCTCTCTCTTGCTCTAAGGGTAGTTCAGAAAGGAGAGAAGAGGGGTGAGCAGCCGAGAGAAAGGGTTGCCGGACAGTGGCGAGCTCGCTGCTTAGGTGGCCGAGACTCGAACTAACTTGTAGACGAGGTTCTCCTTCTCTCTTTACCCCTTTCTGCTTCTGGGGAGGTGGGATAGCCGAGGCTGAGCCGCGATTTCTGGAGAAACGAGAGGCAGCAGTCGCCTCCCGATGGTTGCGCGGCTTGTACTGATGGCTCTGATGATCGATTCCTATAAATGACGAATGATTCAAGGAATCGCCAGTAGATACGGCTCGACGTGATCAGACACACAAATTCATGCAGCTGTTTAGAGTAGTCTTACTTTTTTCATTATCGGATCAATGTACTATTTTGAACATTTTGGGCTTGCAATTATTAATCGCTGTTTTATATGTATGAAGAAATAATAAATCGAGTGTACGATGTAGAAGCGATATACATACACGCGCATATATACATGCTTTATTAACAAAAATAAAGCGAGAACGCTGTAACCGCCGAGTCATCGATACAAGCGCATGAATAACTAATAAAGTTAAACGTATAAATAAGCTTCTCAATTATTGAGCAATTGTTCGTAAGTTATAACAACAACGAAATGTACAACTGCGTTAACTCGGTATTAGCGCCGCGTTCAATTGTAATGCTTGCGTTATTTTCAAACGCAAACGATTCAATAATAAACTCGTCCGCATAAATTATGAAAGCTTCATTATTTACAGCTAACAAATTTCCCACTTCCATTCGATGTATTTTCATCTCGCTCGCTCTCTCTCCTATATTTTTTTTCTCATTGTTGCAAACGTTGTGTACGTAGAACGTGGTGTACACGCGGTCGTTTGTCGTCGTAGACAAGAAGAATAGTAAAAAAGCTCGATCAGTGTATGCCAGTAGGATAAGAGGTGGAAAACGTCTGCAAGATCGTGCTGCGCCCTTCAGTCGGAATGTCCAAGCACGTCGGCTTCTCCTTTTCTCCTCTTTATCTCTCCCTCTCTCTTTCTCTCTGACGTCAGATTGGTCAATGTGCGGAGCCTTGCGCACGCTCAAGTCCTCCATCCTTAGCTGCGCGCGCAAACCTCGTCGTCCTAGTCCTAGTCGTCGTCGCCGTCGCCGTCGCCGTCACCGGTATTTTTATTCTTTCTCGCTCACGCGCGCTTTTTAAGGTCACTTGTTGCTTTTTAATCTGCGCCGAGAGGGAGAAAGAGACTGCCTGCCTTTTCTCCCAAGCTGCCGAGAGAGCTTATATACACCTAGGTGCAGTATGTATACGCAGACACATGAGAAGCCGTGTCTGCCGCGAGCGCGCGTGTGTACACTGCGTGTATGTAGGTGGGAGCCGGAGCTTTTTCTTTTTCGTCCGAGAAAGAGACTTTAAAGCGAGAGCGAGCTTTATTGTTTTACGATCCTCCGGAGAAGCTGTAATTAAATGCCCAGCTGCTGGCCGCTCTCGCGCGATTAATGGCCTTGGGACTGCATTATTACCATTGTTTTCAGCTGCTTTTCTTCCTTCCGATTGCTTGTCCCGCAACGATTTTATTGAGCTTTCCTTGTCTACCGTTCATTCAATGCTATAACGCGTCTGATAACCCAATACCGCTATGCAGCAGCTTTATCAATGGGCTTCTTTCTTTTCCGACTTCTCGTAATCGGAATCACACGATTCGAAACTATTGCCAGGTTATTCCTCAAATTTCGTACGTATAACAACATTTTATCGATCTATTGCATTATTTTATCTGATTGCAAAAATGCTGATTAGGTGCTTCGAGCGTTCAAGAAAATTAGCAACTCTCGCGTCCCCGCGAGCGTTAGACATGAGTGCCACCTTAGCGAATATTCATCCTGATTTATCTCTTATGCAGGACGATCCCTCACGGACTCTGCGGATATCCTGTCAAAGCAATCCTTCGCCCGATCCGGGCGAGAGCTCCGATACGTTCGATCGGCATCGCGCTATTTTTATTCGCGGATTTTAAGGTCACTTGTTGCTTGTTTAGTTATGTCGGCGACACGTATACAAGCGGACGAGCGCGCCACACTGTGCGAGCTGCGGCTCTGCCTCTCCCACGCAACGCGCGCATCGGGGGCCGAGAGAGAGAGAGAGAGAGAGAGAGAGAGGCACGCGCAGCGCGCGCTCTCGGACCGATAGGTGAACGCCCTGTCGATTTCATTTCCACTGCGCGCCGCTCGCGCGTCACTTTTTTCGCACTCTTTTCTTGCCCCCCTTTTCGCGACCCGTCCAGATTTCGCGCCGCTGACGCTTTTTTGACTTTCCTCTTTTTTCCCCTCTCCTTTTCATCTGTCGCTTTTAAGCTTTCTCCGCTACACATGCAGCGGCCGCACTGCTCCGCTCTACGACTGGCCTTGCGGCCGCTGTCGCGTTCTTTTTTTTTCGCTTTTTTTTCTCTCCCTCTGTGGCCGAGTATTGCTCGCACATTTGTTTGTCCCTCGGATGCGAGCGTTTTAATTCAGCGGGGTGCGCTCGTACAGCCTGTTTCTCATGAGCTGTTTGATAGAGTGTCAGCTACTCGAAGAATGTTACGTTTATATGCGTGACTTTAACATTGAGTCCTTTCTCTCTCTCTCTCTCTCTCTCTCTCTCTCTCTCTCTCTCTGATAACTGATTTCTCCACCACGAGAGATGAGCGAGTGTTCTTTTTTATTTTCTGCAAAACTAGGAGAGAAGAGAGAGAGAGGCAGAGGCAGAGAGAAAGTTAAGGTCGATTCGATGAACGCGCGTACGTATCCGAGCTTTAACGTCGCCTATACGCAAATAAATATAAACATGCACGGCTACTGCACTCTTGGCTTTATTTTTCAATGAGCTTGATTGATCGTCGTGGATTTTATTAGCAGTTTGACTCGCTCGTTCGTATACAGCCTCGAGTTTTGCCGCAGAGTCGCAGACATAAAGGTTCGCGCCGGGCTCGCGAGCAAAAAAAAAGGAACGATTTTTATTTTCTAGCTAATACGCGCGCGTAGTTTCGCAGTCGACGTGTGCATTGTGTATACTGTATACGCAGTCCCGGCACACACACACAGGACAGAAGTAAAAATGAAAGCTGAACGTACGACTGTAAACAGACGCTTTATCCATGGGGTATCTGCAAATAATTCCGGAAATCCCGGTGTAGACGAAATCTCCGCAAACTGGCTTGCGTAACCGCTGCTCGCGATCGGTCCGATGATAGGCGCCCGTGCGCGGCGCGGGGCAGTGGAGCTTGTGTATATGTGGAATGTATCGCAGTTTTTTTTTTCTGCCCCAGCTTTCATCGCGTCCGCGCGCGCCAGAGAGAGAGAGAGAGGGAGAGAGAGAAAGCTTTTTCGACGCGCGTTACTCGTTCGATTGTTTGCGCTATTAGAGATTTCAAGTCACGTATATCGTCGCGGCGAATGATGAGTCGAGAATACGTCACGTCCGTGTGCGTCTAATTTGTTTGCTGGGAGTTAGAGTAGCCGAGAGAGAGAGAGAGAGAGAGAGAGAGAGAGAGAGAGTCCAGCCAATAAATGGAAATGAATTCTTGAACGACACGCGCGTGCATAGGCGGCGATGGTGAAGCGCCCGCGCGGGATGGATAATAGATCGGATCCGTTTTCGAGTCGAATTCAGCCTGCGATACGGCACCATGCGAGAACGCGCGTCAGAGGAGTCTGCGACTATATGTACACATACGGCGACGGCGCGTGTCAGGTTTAAAGCAAGTCAAGTACATAGATCGCCGGCATGTAGGAGCGAGTCCTTTATAGATGAGGCGAGCGCGAGGGGCTGATTTGCGAGGCTCTCGATTGCAGCGGAGCTGCAGCAGCCGCCGCTCCCCAGAGCTTCTCGCAGCGCTGCCTGCGCGTATACCGCATATACCCTGCACTCGGAGTCCTTCGCCCGGCGCCTGCAGCTCCTACAGCCCATTTAATTGCTCCACGGTTATATTCCTCGTCGTCGCGCGTCTCTGCATCAGTGCTACATCTCCGCATGACGGACCGGCCCGAGTGTGTGTACACGCTGCACCGCGGGGATACGCCCTGGCTGATAAGTGCTCTAACCCAATTCGCAAGATGTCTTAAAAGCATCCGCTTCGGGCATGTAAATTCACGCAGAGAGGATGGATCGCTCTCTCGCTTTGAACGCCCGCCGCCGCAATGTATGTAACGAGTAATGTAACAAGTAGAACGGAGTGCTTCGTGTCCCTCTGTGTACCGCGCACTCTCCTTGTAATTTCCCAAGCCAAAAGCGGCCCGGTCTCGCTTTGTAAAATCAAAACTCATATTGTTATTGTACGTGCGTGCGTGTCTCCTATATACGAGCCGGAAGAGCGAAGCGAAGCTTGCCGCGAGAAAAACACGCGCTTACACTTATAAGTATATATGTGCAGCCGTGACATCCGGGAACGGCGTGGCGAATGCGGCGATGAGTGGCCGCGGGGAGGCGACCCATCGCAGAAAAGAGGAACAACAGATGGACGCGTGCGGCCGAGCACGCGTCAAAAGCGTTCACGCTGCACGTATCTAGCGTATTGTACGTAAGACGGAAGGAACCGATCAACTCGCGGCCCCGCAATCGGAAGGGGGCAAGAGTCGAAGCGTGACGCCGTGATTATTCGTAAAATGACGAGCGCGCGAGCCAATTGTCTCCGTGGCCTGTTCGCTATACAGCTCGTCGCACAAGGAGAATCCAAGAGCTATAATCCTAAGCAATCTAATTATAGGATTTTCAATTCCTCCGCAAATATATTCCCTCTTTTTGCGCTACTGCTACTGCTACTGCTACGACTGCAATGTATTCCGCAGGAAGGAGGAATCGATTGCGGGAATTAGCATAGCGCAAAATTGAATGCATTAATGAGGAGCTTGTTTTCAGCGTAAACATTTCTACAGGTTGGCTATATAATGTGTATGTTTTGTAGACGAACCATGTTTACTATATTATGTATAATATCCGCCACAGAGGAGTATGTGTGCATATCCATCCATTCAGAAAAAACTCACACGAGCAAGTCGCAATATTTTTTATTCAAGGCACACCTACCAGACCTGATTTTTCTCGTTCCTTAGGTCATTCGGAAAGAGAAAAACCCTGCGTACCAACCTCATCGATCGAAGGGTATACTTTTTTCCGAAGCAAAAACGACTCGAAAAACGAGAAATAATTGAAAAGCAAGAATTTATAGATTTTTTTTCTCGAAAACTATGGACTTTTGAAAACATTTCATTACAACAAAAATTACTTAAAATCCATCAAAGAATACTCTGAAATTTTTTTCAGATCTTAAATTGACGATTTTCGAAGTTTCGATTTTTTTGAATTTTCGAAACATCAAAAATTGTGTCAGATCAATCTGAAAAAATTTCAGAGTATTCTTTCATGAATTTTAAGACATATTTGTTCTAATGAAATTTTTATAAAAGTCCATAGTTTTCGAGAAAAAATCTATAAATTACTTTTTTCTTAATTATTTCTCGTTTTTTCGAATCATTTTTGCCTCGGAAAAAAAGTCTACCCTTCGATCGGCCGTCTACGCGAGGTTTTGCTCTTTTAGAACGACCTAAGGAACGAGATAAATCAGGTCTGGTGTGTGCCTTCAAGAAAATTTTTTGTGACTTGCTCGGATTAGTTGTTTCCGAAATAGGATGGATATGTATACATATGTATATCGTCACGGTATTATATGAAAAAGTTACATGTAATCCCACATCCCCGCCGTTATGCGCGCATCAATTTTTCATTTTAACATTTTACAGATATAGCTGCTGCACGTGCAGAGATATTCTTTATTTATTAACTTTGTTGAGTTTGCTACATGCAAGTCGCTTTTACACAAAGCATGCACATGCACTGAACAATTTTCGGTGTTCTCTCAGAGTTTGCATTTTTTTCGACTGATGAAAGATATCTTGTTTTTTCAATTCGACTATTTGCAGCTTTATTAAACCATACACGTGGGCTCTTCATTTATTTCGACTTTTTAAAAGCCATATACCAGAATAGAATATTTGACAAGTACTGAGAAAACAACAACTACCTATACCCCCCTGCAATAAAACTTATGAATTTCCATACCTTGCAAAATATTCACTAAAAACAACTAATTCATTACAATGCACTTTCGTCTCGTCGTTAATCAACAAACTGTAGATAGCTGCAACATTAGCCAATGTCCATATCGACACTTCCGCACAACTTAAACTCGGAAATTCGCGTGTAGTCCGTTCTTGAAAAGCGCGAGAAAGCGAGCTGCCGAGGACTTGTAGCATTTCTCTCGGTCGAGGGTCCTCTATAGTTGACAACACTGCGCGGGGACGAGAGTCATTCTTGGAAGGGGCTGTAGAGAATGAGGTCTCGTGGCAGGTATGAAAGAAGGGATTGTTTAGAGAGCATAGCGCTGTCGCTGACAGCCAGCGTATTAGCGATCCCGCGCCTCTGTATACAACTTTCGCTTGAGTTCTCTGTCTCTCTCTCTCTGTCTCTCTCTCTCTCTCTCTCTCACTCTCGATGACATATGCGAACCAAACCCCTTTCCTCCGCAGCACAGCGAACTTGGGGCTTATGTACATTCGTGTAGGTGTGCCGAGCTGGCGAGCGAGTTGTAATAATAACCCCGCGAAAGTATAGCGCGCGCGTCGAGATGGAGAAAGGCGAAATGAAAAGGCAAAGCGCAAATAAGCGCGAGCAAGCGTCTGTCTGCGTGTACCGTGTGCATATACGCGTTATATAACGCTGCAAGAGAGAGAGAGAGAGAGAGAGAGAGAGAGAGAGAGCAATCAAAGCCAGCCGCGTCTTTTCTGCTGCGGAGGCGCGCCGCGCCGAATCGTTTAAGCGAGCCAGACTCTCGTGCTACTGATGGCTAATTTTCCTGTTCCTCGGAATTTTGTTATTAAAATTCGTTCTCCCGATGTACCTATACGCACACGGCTCTATAATACGAGCGCAGCGGGCTGCCCTCTTCTTTCCGGGGCTTTTGTACGCGCGTGTCCTTTTTTACCTTCTTGCGTGTCGCCACCGCCTGCGTTTCCGCTTGGCTGTCCCTTTGACGTCGAGTTAGTAAGAGAGAGAGAAAGAGAGAGCGAGGGGGTGATAAAGGGGGTACGAGGTACGCAGATACAAAAAGAGCAACCGGGCTGTCTTTATTATTAGTCGGGATCGGGATATGGGTGCCTATACGGGTGCTATACTCCTTTCAAAAAGATTTGCCATGAGCTTTTTTTCAGTTTACTTAGCGAGCGCTCGCACTTTATTGCACCGTTATTACAGAGTGGGTGGGAGGAAGAGGAGGAAGGAGAGGTCAAGCGCGACTCTTCATTCCCAGAAAAATTACAGCACCGCGAACACGCGCGACCCTTATATATACCCTGTATTTTGAGTTAATTAAATTACATGACAAACTCAATGAAAAGTTTAAATATCCTATATTTGCATGAAGGACTGCAGGTACACATATATATTTAAGCAAGATATTTCGTGGCTATTCATACGTTTGATATTTATTTGCTCTGCTGCCTAATTAGTCTCTCTCTCTCTCTCTCTCTTCTCTCTCTCTCTCTCTCTCTCTCTCTCTCTCTCTCTCTCTCTCTCTGTCTCACTGCGCAACGGATGTAATGGAAGAGACAAAAAAACAAAAGTGTCAGGAGCAGAATGCGAAGCATGCGAGCGCACTGAACCGACAGGAGTAAAAAGAATTCTGCGAGATTAAAAATTTTCCAATGATTGCCTGTTTCTTCTGGATATTGCACCTGGACAGCAGCAATTTTCGCAAATCTTCTATTTACTTTATATTCCGGTGCTGTGTAGACTTTTCTTCAACTACCTTGTTACAGATGTAATATACTTTAATGTCCAAAACACGCAGCGAATTCAAAATATCCAAAAGTCGATAAAAAATTAATAATACAGTAATTCAGAGCATGGTCACCTACACTTAAACAATTATCTACTATGAGTGAAATATTTCACTCATTCGTACTGCGTTCCTTACTCATTATCAACAATTTTTGTCTGTAGCTCTGAAAGCATCTGACGAGCAAATCAGTTTTCTTCCTGACTCTTCAAAAATTAGGTAAATATTTCAAGATAATACTCGGCGAGTCTCTCTCTCTCTCTCTCTCTCTCTCTCTCTCTCTCGTATAACCGGTTGATTTGCCGTGAATTGCGGCTGGCATGAATGCCTTTAGAATGGAAGCTTCGACCAGCCCTCGAGAATATTGACTAGTACAGTTGGATTTTAGTTTAATGATTTCCGCCGGACAATGACTGCGGTAATAGCGTCCAAATCCTGGCGCAGACCGCCGCCGCCGCGCCCCCACAGACATGACGGGCCGCATTCCCCGAATGGCTCCCGCCGTTCGCAATGCACGCGCGAGACGCTGCTCGCGCCAAACTTCCGCCGAAAATTACTGGCCAAAGCGTTTCGATGGATTTGCCGATTCCGATTGTCCGGATTTCACCGATTTCGATTGCCCGTAGAGTCTTTTCATTGTTTTCTCCGCCAATCGCTCGTATAGTGTCCATAAGCTTTTTTTGGTTTCTCCTGCGCATTGCATTGGCTGTATATGTTGGGATATGATCTGCGAACCGCTGGCTAAATTGTTATTTTTTGTTTTATACCCGCGTTTCTACAAATATTTTTCGACTTTTTCCGATTAAAATCCACTGCAATTTTGTTAATCGGACGTAAGCGAACAACGATTTTTCGGCCGAAACTTTTTTTTTACAGAATATCAAATTTACGTAGACGCGTAATTTAAAGAGTTTGTATATCCGTACGAAAAAAAAATTAAATTTTTTCTATTTCAATCAATGTACGCGATCCCAAGTGAAATCCACGGGAAATTCAAACGTGGCTCTAAAGCCGTACAAGCAATCATTACCGGTGTCGCATACATATATACGATACGCCTACTCAGTAGTCCTGCACGTGTCGAGAAAGAAACGGTTTGCCCGTCTCTTTAAACAATCCGACCAACGTCTTCGATACGCTAGGTTGACTCCCCCAAAGATTATTTCCTGTGCATAAGCATAGGTGGGCCGAGGGGCCCCCTACAGGTACAGTGTGTCGGCGTAGCGCGCCCCCAAGATATGCAAGGTGTCACAGACGCGCGTGCTTGGCTCGTGCTCGGCTTCGGTCACGCGTCGCTAGTTTTCTTAACGATAACCCCCGAACGGTTTCCGTCGTCGCATACGAGACCATCTTCCCCCCACGGATCGCATGTGCCAACGGTCGTCGAAATTTTTCTTATCTACGTATAAGAGCAGCCGATGCTTGCTTGTCTTTTTAACTGCTGTAACGGCCATTCCTTTCTTTTTTTCCTCGGCTTATTATCCGTGCTGCAATTAAACAAGTTTTTAAGAAAATGAAGATTCAGGAGAATGGTTTTTTTGTCTGTTCATTGCATCTATTGCTATTCCGGAGCATATTTTTTGCATGAAAATCATAAGGTCGAGAAATATCGAACATTCTCTTATCGAAGTCTGCATCTATCTGTTTGAATCTTTCCCCGTTTACTCGATTAACGAGTTTAGCATTCGAGTCAAAAGATGAATGAATAATGAGTATGTAGATATTCTTTACGCTCATATGTAACCAGCTGCAGGTTAACTTTTCGGTAAATATTTCACATTCTATTGACTGCTTAAACTAAGTGTATTTTACTTTATATAATCGTTCGTCTCGTTCATCCAAAAAATGCAATCTTGTATTCTTCAGCTTACTTGTTATCCGAATTGAAAAATTATGTTAGACTTTAGAACCTATTAATTTGGATTCTTAAATATAACGAGAAATTCAAAGCTTGCATAATAAGTATAACAATCTCACTAATCGTTTATTTGATTCGCATTACACTAAAGCATACTCCGCATTAAAATTTAATCAATCAAACAATAACTCGAAAATAGTTACGTTATTCCGATATCCCATTAGCCTCGCCTGAATATACGAGCTCTGTTATACCAAGATCTCCAATACAGGCAGTCTGTAATTAAGACGGCATTATAACTTCCATGGAAAATCAATATTTATATCGATATAAAAAGCCGGCAGTTATCCGCGCAGGATCCTACAATAAAACTTGTACTTCTAATTACGCAGGACTGAATCGAATATCCAGTGCATACACGAGTGCTATATATAATAAATAAATATAAATACAAATACATATATATATATATATATATATATATATATATCAATGAGTTTGTATGTGTGTGTGTGTATGAATACCCCCTATTCCAATATGTCAATACACTTACGCCCTATGGAGACCGATACATGTGTATAAAGTCGTGAGAGGAGGACACGTCCAGGAGAATCACATCGTAAAGTAAACGTAGGCATAGCCGGGTTCGTTAGCTCCAACTGTCCGACCGCAAGACAACGACGAATCTCATGAAGGTTATTGAGCTTGAAGATGGTCCATCGCCGATAAGCAACGGTACTAAGATACTAGACTCGAGGGAACCTATCTTGATTGAAATCTTAGTCCCTTCCTTCCTTGCTTGCTTCCTTCCTTCCTTCGTTCCTTCGACCCTTATCTACTGCTCAGGTATACGACTTGGACTTTCGTAAGTCTGGACTGCGGGAATCTTGGCGTTATTGTGACTCGAAGATTATAGCTTTGGGATTTTATTGCCGATCAGATTAATTATGAATAGTACAGTTGCAAATTTAACGAGTCTTGTACCTGCAACTTAATTTGAAACACTAAATTGCACAACTGCAATTGTACGTTTCAAACGTATAACTCTAACTGTATGGTTGAAACATTTACAATTATAGTAGTTTTACATAACAAGTATTCGTAAATAAACATCTTCGTGAAAAGCTGAGAATAACTTTTGATCTGAAAGAATTTTTGAAATAGGAGTAATTATGGAAACATATAGGCAAATTCTTTTCATTGAAACGTTTTTTCGTGCCAATGTTGGGGAATTCGTATTATACAAGCGGTCTAAGCATTCGAATAAAGATTAACTGTTTTGATATATTTGCCCATTGCCTTTTATTTTGTATTTATATACTCATATTTATCACAGAAACATTTTAAAATAGTTTTGCAACAAATGAACTTCATATTTTGTATATTAAATATACCAAATTCAATCTTCACTCAAAAGCACATTTCGTTGTGAAAACAGTTATCCTGTTGCAATTGGAATTCATTTTTTCACAAAA
The DNA here is from genome assembly GCA_018906965.1 of Philotrypesis tridentata. NCBI lineage: Eukaryota > Metazoa > Arthropoda > Insecta > Hymenoptera > Pteromalidae > Philotrypesis > Philotrypesis tridentata. The sequence goes on from JACCIB010000003.1 coordinate 8,813,967, forward strand.
AGAATTGAAAACTTGCGTGAATAGGAAATCTTATTTGATAGGAAAATTCAAAGGAGAGAACTATTCTTCCGCTTCGACAGGAAACGTTTCTAATTTTCATTTTTTTAGTTCCCAAAATGAAATCCAATTGATACAAAATGTGATTGCTCAGAGTGAAACATGACTTTGTACTCACAAAAAAATAAGATTTATAACTGAACGTGTATGGCATATTCGTATTGAAAAAACAGCCACAATTACAAAGCGTTGATCAATGAAAATATGGTGCAACAGAAAAAAAGTAGTAAACTCGACTTTTCACGAGCTCGAAACGTTCCAAGAAGCCATTTCATTGCATCGCGTTATTCGCGCTCGCGTCGATGCCGTATAAGCTATCAATTATTGCGATAAATTTTGAAAGCACGCGCGGAAGGAATTATGCAAAAAGGACATTAGCATTGAACTTTTTTCCGAAAAATACGCGCGCGCACTCTGCTCTTCGTTACGTGCGCGCGCCCGCCACGTTGTCTGGATTTGATAAAGCTGCACTCACTTTAATCGGCCGGGAATAAAAGTAAAGCGAAAAAAAAAGTATAGGAAAAGCAGTGGCGGCAGTGCGTTCGCGGAACGAGAGAGAGAGAGAGAGAGAGAGAGAGAGGGAGAGCGAAAGGGAGAAAGACAGAGTGTGAGAATTAGTTAGGCGCGAGCGAGCGGAGTGTATATAGGTAGATGTACGCGTGTGTACACGTCTGTATAGTACAGATACGAGTATATAGATGTATGTACGCTAGGCGCGAGAGAGAAAGAGCGAGGGAAACAGATCGATGTGGGAAGGGGAAGGGGGGCAAGTCCTAGTGCGAAGCGAGAAAAGTGTCGACAACATTTGCGCGCTGCTGCCGGACAATGAGATATTAATACCCCTTATTCGGTTTCGATTTCCCGGAAAAACCCTTGATGGAGATCGAATTACAAGCGACAACCAGCGAAGACCGTCACAATAAATCAATGCGCATCAGCTTATGTTATACGTCGAGCAGCTCATCGCTGTATAACGCGCGCGTTCGACAGGACAGGCGACGCGAAGACTCGCAGGCGTCAGTTAGTTCTATCCCTCTTTTGTTTGCTCCTTTCCGCCGGAGAAATTTTAATAAACTTTTTCTCGCGCGCATATATCCCTGTCGCCTCCTCTTCTATATGCGGTTCAAACACCATGAGAGCCGCGGCTCTTACACTGCACAGGGTATATAGACTGCAGGTTTTTTTCCTTCAGTTCTCAGCTCAGCTGTATTCGCCGTATCGACATAGACAACGAACGAATCGAGTATCATCGAATAATTGCGTATACACGCGTCAAATCATCTAATCAAACAGGCGTGATTCCGCGTGCGTATATAGCCAACACACGCCAGCCGATCACGATCAAATCCCCTCGCGAGAGAGCGCAATCAATAATTAAGTGCATCGCGCGCGTAATTACCGGCCGCATAAATATTGCAACCGAGGCTTCTTTCAGCCACACCTCGCGAACGAAAAAAAAAGTCGATATCGAACCGCTTGTTAACAAGCCCCTCCACAACGAGTCAGACACGCGGTGTGTTGACAGGTTGACCGGCGACTGGCACTGGGTCACCGAAGGGTGAGTGAGTGTGTGGAAGCAGTGCGGGGGTGTAGAGAGACAGAGAGAGAGAGAGAGAGAGAGAGAGAGAGAGATAGAAGCCGGTCCGTTAGCCACCCTCTGATAATAGCATTATGACTCGCCTGATTGTGGAAATAAACACGCGGGGTGAGCGCACGCATATTATAATGGTGCACACCCTCGCGCAGCGGCGAAAGTGCGTTAATGGGGTATATATACCGCGCATGAAGAGGATTCGGTCGGACGTTCAATTGAGAGTTGGTCGACCGGATTTTTCATAAACAACAAGTGCGAATGTGTGTATGCGCGCGTGCGTGCGTGTGCGCGAGTCTCTGCGGACGGTTAGCGTGACGATACACTCGCTCCTTATTTGTCGAGACAAACCCGCGTGAGCCGCTGCCTCGATGCTCAGCGTCCAACGGGCGATTTCGTTCTGGCTTCCGCGTCTTGAGTTACATTTTTTCAGCATTTTAACCTGATATTCTGAGTGTAAGCTTGCACTCAAGTTTTGCACTCAAATAAGCTACTGCAATTTTTCGTAATATATGGGTAGATATATTTACAGTGAATTTGCACGTCTTTGACTTTTTGCAAAGTTGCAGGAAACATTATAACCCATTGAAGTTGCAGTAGTAAGTAAATTATTAAATACTGTTGTGCCGTGTATTATTAATTTTATTTGAATACAAACTTTTTTCGGCTTAGCTTATTTATAAACTGCACTATGGTATGATTATTAATTTTTGACTATGAATTTCATTCCCCCTTACAATAATTTCATTAAACTGTATGTGTAATTGTGTAAGCTACATTATCCCCAAAGGAAAGCTGTTTACCAATCTGACGTTCAGATCGAGCTAAAACTTAAAACTTGGAGGCTCACCTGTTTCTGCACATACTCTATAGACTATACTTTTCCATATAAATCCATTATTATTCGTGCATAATTCGGTAATTCCCGCGAAACATTGAACTCAAACGTCGTTAATCACCTATAATTAACTAGACTGTAGAAAATATTCCTCATCGAAGACGCAGTCGGAAAAATGAAAGCGTAACGCTGAACTGTATAGATCCGCACCGAATGGCGCGAGGACAATTGCTCGATTGCAGCGTCTTCCGCGTCAGTCGGCAATCACGGCCCGTAGACAATGCCAGTCATTCAATAGGTTCTGAGAAACAGCAGGGTGACCGAGAGAGAGAGAGAGAGAGAGACCGTTTCACACATCGCCGCAACTGTGCGAGCAGCAGCAACAGGCGTCCCACACCGAATACGCATCGCGGCCTCGCCTCAGAATCTTCGGTATTCGAATCCCGCTGTATAGCCAAACTGCACAGTATGCATCGCATCCGCGCTAGGGCTGGGCGAGCGCTGCCGCGCACCGTTTACACGCGGGGACAGCTCCCACAACAAGATACACACGCATAAACGTATGCACCACGTGCTCTGTCGCATATATGTATATACATGCACACGACTATGTATACACGCCAATGCGTGTGTCTGTGTGTATACGGACACAGAGAAGCTCGCCAGGGTCACTGTGCCAGCAGTATCAATCGCCGCAGTCGAAGGGGTACAAAGCGCGACGATAGGGGGGGGGGGTAGGGGGGAGGGAGGCACACGCTGTGCAGCCACGGGACAGAGGGAGGCTGCACAGGCAGTACTGCTCGCTTCTACTCCCGTTGGCTCTGCGATATCGCTTTGATAATGCTATTGCATTATTCGAATGGTTTTATATGACGCGCGAGAGCGAGAGAGAGAGGGAGAGAGAGAGAGAGAGGAGAGCAAGCCGGACGCGGAGGAAGCCGGAAATTCGGAGCCGTCGAAAACAAAAGACGAGCGGCGAGCCGTGCGAGCGGCTGGAAATGCTGCGCGGGTGACTTCATTGACGAGTTGGTGGAAAAATCACGGGTGATCGTCTAAGTTGTCGCTTGTATAGTACAACTAAAAACGCGTAGCTGTTATATGTATGTATGCGAAACGATTAGTTAAGGTAATTTAAGCAGAAAAGAGTCTTTTTCATTTTTTTGCTTTTGTCGTAAAATGTCGTATAACCAAATCAATTTTTCTCTCGTAAAGCTCAGGACTCCCGTTAATCCACATATATACATTTAAACTTTCGTTTGCATCGCGCACGGCTGCATGCTGAGCTTCGATGCTTTGAGTATCGCTAAGCTGCAAGTTGAAACTTGAAACTCGGGCGCATACTCGAAATTCAAAAACAGGGCTTTCGATTCAAATACATTTTCTACCCTTCCGGCCGATCAGATATTCTCGTTAATTCGTAATCAGAACGAAATTCCCTTTCGATCGATCGATCGCATTGTTGGTAAAAGTTGCTGTGGCTCCGGTGTAGCTGCAACCATCTGTGCATCGTGGCAAGAAGCGTTGCATACAATGCGCGTTTCGAAGCAACTAATTGTTTCATTCGAGGATACACCGTTACTTGTATTATCCTCGAAAAATTAGCAGCACGTATGCGCAAGAGAAGCTTCTGCGGAAAAGTTATCTATCGCGTGTGTAATTTAAAAGTGCAGTCATTATATTAGCCCCAGAGCAGCAGCAGCAGCAGCAGCAGCAGCACATGCTCGACCCCTCGTAATTCTCCGAGAAAAGCATCCGGTAATCGAGCAACGAGTATTACTAGCGGCAGCAGTAGTAGTAGTAGTCCTATAAAAACGTCTTGACCGCAGAAGTCGTTAGAAAAGGTCGGGCGGTAGGAGAAAAGCGAGCGAGAGAGAGAAAGCTCATATTCATCCCCGCGAGCGCTCCACAAGCCCTTCCGGAACAATAGCTACGGTGCGGGCGAGAAAGAAGAAGAGCATCGCGTGTGTGCGCGCGCGCGAGAGACCGGGTTGTATGGAGAAGCGTTAGAGCGAGAGGGAGCTGCAAGTTGGTAGAAGACAATTCACGGGATTAGCGACGTAATAAGAGACCAGTGTTTTTGGCTCGGCTTAGCTGAGAACTCGCCACTGCTGGTACTGCTGCTGTTGCTGCTGCTGCTACTCCAGCCGTGTACGTGTGCATCCTCCAGTGTTTGTGGGAGGCCGCGCGCTGTCCGGCTGCTGCTGCTGCTGCTGCTGCTGGATCATCGCTATATGGGGTGGAATGGGCCAAGCGCAGCGAAAGGGGAGAGAATGCCGGAGAGAGCGAGAGAGGGAGAGAAAAGCAGGAGAAAGAGAAGAGAGCGAGAGGACGACGCAAGAGGACGAGGATGAGACTGTCCAGCGACGGTGCGTGCGAGTGTCGCCATGGCAACAGACTGCACCTCGCACCCCTCTGACCCCCCCGCGAACGACTGCTCCACGACGACTACTGCATCTCCCCATCTATATTCCGGCCGCCGAGCTGCAGTTGGAGAGTTCGCGTAGCAGTATGATGCCGACGTTATATAACTGCAGCCCGAATTTCCGCGGATAAGAGACGACGCGGACGGGACGCCCCGGGACAAATGCGCATATACATACATATACCTATATACGCTAGGGGGGTGAAAGCGAGAGAGCGAGAGGCTCTAAAGGAGGGGAAACGGAAAGTCACCCCTTTCGAATCTATACCTAATGACTGCAATCCCACCCGACCACCCACCAGACGCCGAGAAGGGGGCGGGGGGAGGGGGGGGGCTCGCGTGTGTTTGCAGCCACGGCGGCAGCCCGATGCACCAGCCGTGTCGCTCGCGCATTGCCCTCTACGCTCTATACGTCCATCTACGTCTGTACATCTACGCACGCAGACGAGTGCACTCCTCTAAGTAGGAAGAATAAACAAATGATCAAAAACGGGATCCGACATAATCGAATTGAGCTGCATCCAGGAAAGCAAATGCCTCTTCTGTTCAAAATCAAAGCGCCCGGTATGCGTTACAGTTGCGGATTTCTCGAATTGACTCTCGAACAAAAATTTTTTTCCATCATTAAATCGAAATTCGTGTCAAACTTTATATATATATATATTACACACCTTCATTGCGAGAAAATAAAGTACGTTGAACACTGACTTCCACGCGACAATGAAAAATTCAAAGCCTCGTATATATACGAGCAGTAATTTCTCCTCATCAGCCTAAAGTATCTTCATGTTATGAAAAAAAAGGAAGAAAAAAAGACTATGCTTCTCCTGCGGTATAGGCGTCGCACACGAAATCGTCGTGGAGCGCATGCAAGGCAGACGTTTCGTTCATTATTTAGCGCATTTATAGAGAATCAGTCGCACTAGGCGTCGCACAGTCACGTTTTCTGATCCAATGCAGCGATTGCGGTCACGTAGGCGCTCGCCGAGACGCCAACACGAGCTCTGGCGTGTCGGCTTGAATTATCTCGTAAAAAGCCTGCCTTACGGGCGCTTGAATATTTTATCAATCGCTCATAAAGGCGCGAGCGCTTTTCTCCGACTGCACGCGCGGCCTTCTCTCTTCTGTTATTTATTTTTTTTTTCCTTTTTTTCGTTTTGCAGAAGAGAAACGCGTTTTCGTGTCGATGACGCGTGATAGCGGGCAAAAAACAGAGATGTGGATCTCTCGTCCCGGGAAATGTACACGTAATTTCTTGAGATTATCCGGCGGGCGTATATGCGTTGTAGAGGAAATTTATGCTCTACATAGCCGATGATAAGATACGCGCGGAGAAATGAGTGAATAAGCGTCGATTGAGCAATTTTCTAGCAGTCTAATCAACTGTAGACGAACGCACGACTCATTACACAATTCGATAAGGTTATATACTCCGCTGTCTCGGTGCCGCGTCGTTCCGTCATTCTAATGGCAGGGTCAATGCAGGAGACGCAAGAACAAAGAGACCTACCCTTTCGTCAATAATAAGATCAGCTAAGTATGCAGTCCGCATCAACACTTGCGAGTGTGCTTCTATTATTGAACTAAACGCTTCCAGACGCGCGCTCGCGCCACGGAATATAATCCTTCCGATGGGGCGAGTTGGCATCGACGACCGCGTCTCTCTCTCTCTCTCTCCCTCTCTCCAAGAAGACTCACAGTCCGCAAACTATGAATTTATTCATATCGAGATAAGACTCAGCGACGACCCCGATGCCAGCTCGAGCGCAGAGGGTGAGCTTGCAAAGAGCTTATATACTCCGAGAAGGGACACGCCAACTTAACCGAGTGTTAACTTTGAAGCTCGTGCGCTCGAGTGTTTAGCGCAAGAAAAAGGCCTTGAACTTTGCCGAAATAACTGAGGAAAGTGTCAAAGTCTACCGTGCAAGAGTTTGCATGAAAGAAGAGACAGTCGAGAGAGAGAGAGAGAGAGAGAGAGAGAGAGAGAGAGAGAGAGAGAGAGAGAGAGCGTCAGCAGTAGATAAGATCAATCGCGTGACAGAAGTGAGGGTTGTAGACTGTATACACAGAGCGCTAGGCGGTAGTTTGGCCCAAATGGTCGTTCCCGTTTCCCCCAGTTCCTCGCTCTCTCTCTCTCTCTCTCTCTCTCTCTCTCTCTCTCTCTCTCTCTCTCTCTCTCTCTCCGATACCTTGTGTACGCGCGTATATACATTATTGCGCATATATGCAGTGGCTCGTAAGTTAAGTAACTCGATACTTCCATTGTCAGACGCGCAGCCGAGTACCGCGCGCAAGCACACATCAGTGAACGTTTTCGCCAACCTGCAGTCTGTCTCTCCTCGATGACCTGTGTATACCTAATGATCAGCAGCTGGATACTAAGGAAATGCGCGCAGTGCATAAGCGGATCGTTGGAGGATATACAAGTGCCGACTTACATACACTGTCTCCTGCCAAAAACAACATCTGCAGCGACAGTCGGGTGCACAAAGTCAGGGCAAAAAGCATGGCACATGTAATAGCTTTGAGGAGTAGGACGGATTGAGGCAGGCATCGGATGACCTCATTAACGCGAGAGCTTGGCAGCGAACGAGCGAGCGAGCGGGAGCGCAGCTTCACCGCTGTATATACTTGCTCGGCTGGTTTTGCCTTGTGTGCAGCGCGTCACTCTCCGCGGCATTTTTTCCCGCCGCAGACGCGCGCACGGAAGCCAGCTTTTCGGCAGCGTGGACAAACAACGCGCTGTCTCCTCTTTTTTCCCGAGACTACTGCGCTGCGCGTACACTGCGCTTTCACTGGCCGGAGAGCTTGCAGGCCTCAGCACATTGCTGTGTGTCCTGCGGCTTACTAGATAGTGTTTTCATATCGCCGACGGTTACGGCTCTTCTTCCGCGCGTTTTTTTCGGCAGGGGTGCGAGCTTTGTGGTGCCGCTGTTTTTCATCTCCCTCTCCCGCGGCGGTAGCGCAGCTTGCCCGTTTATCTCGCGCGGCTTACGAGCCCGCGCGCCGCAAGCTCCGCACATGCAAGAGGAGCAATGGAAACAGTCGGGCGTCGAGAGTGACTTAGTTCAAAAGTGTGCAAGGGGGAGATCTGTCATCAGAGAATACTCGGTCCCTTCGACCGTGCACAACGAGCGAGATGCTTCGCGGCTTGAAAGGAGCGGCACTTGAGCGATGCAGTCTGTATACCGAGATGCCCGCGACTACCGAAATGTGCGCTGAGCACAGCGCCCCGGATCCTCCCGACACCTCTTCAGATTTTCATGCAACAAAGCTGCGCAAGACATACAAAGAGAGAGAGAGAGAAACGAGTACAGATCAAGTGATATAAGCTCGACGCCTTCGTTCGTGAGAGGACAGTTCAAGGTGTGCAGTGGGGAAGATTAAGAGAGTTTTGCTCTTAACGTATACAGAGATCTTTCATCCAATGAAAATGTGCTTTAAGAAGATAAATTATAACCGCAGCCTTCAACGAAGCCTTGGGAGAAATATTGAAAGGAGCATCATTAAATAATTAAGTACTCTGAGTGAAAAGCATAAAGATTGAGCAATAATAGAGTATCATTTTTGAATTATTCGCAATGATGCAATGAAAAATTAACTGCCATGAAATTTTTTACGAGAAAAATTATGCGCGCATATACATGTATATCGAATGTATTGCGTACTACTACTTATTTTTCATTGCACTTATTACAAAAATTAGGTCTTATTTTCTATTCAGTGTACTGTAGAACGGATAGCATTAAAATATAACTCAGCTTCCGCTTCCTTCATTAAGAGACATCGAGTTGGAAAAGCGAAAGAAAACAAACATGATGAAAAATAAAGGAGCTGGCATCTCGTGTGGATGAGAAAAGTAAGTCCTACTTCTGCGCGCTAATGACGAAGAAATCCGAGTTTCGCCGGTATATAATGGCTGAGACTGTAAGGAAGGCCACTCGCTGAATAAGAGTATAAGGCAAAAGTGCTCCGCGAAATTCTATATAAGGCTCTCGAGTCAGACGAGCTAGTCGAGAGAGTGAGGCAATAGAGCTGCCCCGGCGGTCAAGGGGAAGGACAACGGTCAAAAGTCCCGGAGAAAAAGCGAGACGTACCGCGAGACGCTTAACTTAAGCCGGCGCTAATGAGAGCGAAAAACGAGAAATAGAGTCTGAAGTCTGAAGGAGCAGAGCGTTTTCTCTCTTCCTATCTCTATCTGCAGTCTACGACGAATGGCAAGGCGCTTTTAGTCTTTGACTCAAAGTCGTCGGCTGGCTACTTTTCCACTTTCAAAAGACTTCCGCCTGAGCTGCAGTAATTTACTCGTCGGTTGCGCGCTCAAATGTGTATTGTGTGTATATGCACTGTATGTGCATGTGTGTGCATGCCAGTGTATGTGTTAGAAAGTGTGCGCCAATGACGAGGACTGTCGGATGTAAAGTTACAAACTGTGAGAACTTCGATTCGTATGCTCTTGAACTAGCTGTTTCAGCTTTTTAAATCGTTGCGACGCTTTTCTTCCAACGACTCATTATTAATGAAGACTTAAAGCTGTTCATCAAAAGAAAAGCTATGTGAAACTTAAACAGATTATTGAAATCTAACTAGAAATAATAAAAAAATGTATTACATTTTACGTTTCAAATAACCTTTGCTTTATTTCTTTATGTAAATAAATACTTCGTTGCGAAAATTATGATTAAGTCATTTTAGATTTTATATATGTATGCTCGTACGTAGTTAACTGAATAGTAAAAGCATGTTATAGCTTGAAATTCAGCTCTCAAAGATGATACAATAGTTATTTTTAAAACAATCAACTGCGTCGCATATATAAAATTTGTATCACCCTTCAATCATGAGTTATTAAATTAAATTAGCGCGAAATATCAACTTCGTTTTAACCCTTCGCAGCGCTTGTCTCCCTGTTACTGCATTTACTGACGCAAGTAGCAACAATCAAATCTTGAATATTTAAATAAAAGTAAAGCATTGGATTGGCGCCGAACGTAATTCTGAGAGCTGTATATATAGACTCTGATTCTACGCGTTTCTTTAAATTTTGGAGAGCCAGATGGTCAGGTTATATTAGTCACTAGTCACGAGTTTCTGAATTGACGCGATCGCATAAAATCGTCACTCTACACACCTACCTTTTGCATTCATGGCCAGACTGTGGAATGTGGATGGTCGTACCATTTATCAACGATTTTAATAAAAAGAAAGACTGTAATATTGGCTTTGACTCTGGCGATAGAAAGTTTATTCGTTTGAAATCGAATTGTTAAATGTAGAATATTTAAAAGAATATAAATGAAGATGAAATTTTTTTAAGGTAGAATTTATTATAAACTACATTGCTTGGTTACTTTTTCTCATTAATAAAACAAAAAGGTGCAAGATTAAAATTGACAGTCCATTAGATTACTTTAAGTTATTTTTTGAGTTATATCTTCGGCCGTTTAACTTCGTCCGTTTTGTTATTTTTCAAATTCAAGTTCCTTTTCCTATATTAATCACTTTCTGTAGTCAGGTCCACGGCGTCCAAGAATTTTTTCTCGTTGAGCCAGTAGCTCTTCTTTAGTGATTTGAATTTGACATCTCCTTGCAAATCTATTGCACGCCATTTGTTTAATCGGGCAACAATCACCTACTGATGAACACTGGAATCGAAAATAAAAATAATTTTATATTAAATTATACATTCTTATCAAACAAAAACATAAATTTAATAGTGTTTAAAAACACTAAAAGTTGAAATTATTTATGTGACAAAATAATTTTTAGTAATAAAAGTTTTAGCCTTAAAGGATTTGGGATCTTGAATATGTCAATCACCTTGACCACCTTTCGTGATCTGACTTTATTTAATCCTAATTAGCATGTCACTAAAATCAAGTTTCAAGGTTTAAGATCCGAGTCTTATGTAAACTATTGCATTTGTGCCATAAAAGCCGTGTGAAATATTCACATACTTCCACTCCTCATACAACAGAAATATTCGTACGTTATAAACTTTAATCAACAGAAACTTCTCAGAGAAATAATTATGTTTGTCATTCTAGAAAAGACTTAAGCGTATCTAACGATTATTTTGTACTTATCAGTGTCTCATATCAGCATATGACGACGATCAAGTATTCGCAGTTAAATTGTTTACTTACAGGGTCACCATGTCGTCCACATTTATTATCACTTGTGGCTGCAGAGATTAATGACGTTGCTAGTAAGACGACCAAAGCGAAAAGTATAACCTTTGACATTTTGTCCAGTGTATTACTTCTACAAAAAAATAGTATTATCAGAAGATATTAATATTTTTGTACTTTTCTTGGTGAAAAATAGTTGCAAAAATCATGTTCGTAACAGTAATAATGCATTTTAATTGCAGTAGGCAGGTAACATTATCTGTACAATTGTGCAGATTTAAATTCTTCAATGTAATAAGCAGGTGTGTCTCATGTCTATGTTTAATAGCATGACTCATAATCGGTGCTTCAATGCTTTTGTTAGTTACCAAGAAAGACGTTTAATATTCTCAACACACAATTTTTCTGTGTTTTTACTCAGAAATTAAAGTTTAACTATAAAAATATTGCAGCTAATGTTCTTATATATATATATATATATATATATATATATATATATAATTAGTTATATAATAATTAGAGACTTGTTATAAATATAAAATATATATTTCGTTAATGGAAACCACAAAGCCAGCAAATTCATTATAAATTCAGTTGAGTACAGATACACTATAATTTAAATAAATAACGATTTATAAATGTTTTTATATGCGCGTTTGTCTCGTAACTATCATTATACAATTTTATTTTTTTGTATAAGCGTATTTTTTATATTTAAATGCAAAAACTTACTTAGTATTTTTTGGTTAAGCACGGCAATTCACTTCTGAATCACGAGACACAAACTGTTCAGTTGTTCGTATTCGACTGAGTCTCCCGAGACGAGAGTTTCCTACTTATACAAGAGTAAGGCTTCCAATCCGGGATTTTACGCTCCATCATTTATGTCTACTATCTAGCTCATTTCTTTGTTGTTATTATTAAATGTAGCACGATTTCGTTTCCCATGTGCAAACATTACGCACTATTTCAACGAATTTCTTTATTTACAAATTATTCCGTAAATGATCAATGAGTGGTAAGACAAACAATACCGAGAATACGTTTACTGCAATGTGTCGCTATTGCTTTTTTGAATGAAAAAATTACCAATTAGCAGTTGTGAGTCATAAATATAAAATATTTTAGTAAATTATAGAATAATGAATTAGTAAAGGACCGATTTTAATTAAATATAATAATTTAAAGTTATAAGTTATAAAATTTGATAACTTTTTAATTCTAATGAATTAATAGAGGACTTGAGATGGGAAAGGTCCAGATCCAGTTGATCGCTGATCTTTTCCAGGAATTTTAAGGCCATTAATTGGCACGCATTTACCAGCATATCTAGAACACTCTAAATCTCGACAGCAGTCTTCATAAACTTGACACTGAAAATGACAAATAATGTATAAATAGTTTTGTATCATTGCATACTCTGTACGTTTAACGATAAAAATAATTTGTTTAATTACGTGCCCTAACCAAGGACTGCATGGTCTTTTTGCTACAACCAAAATCGAAGTAAAAAATATAGCAATAAATATTATCAGTATTTTTGACATCTTAAACGAATCTGCAATAAATAAAGACACAATTTTTAGTTGTGTACATAATTTATAAATATAAAGATATTACGATCTTAATATGGTATTACTATTTATGCACTATCAAAGTGGAATTTAATCTAAATTTTAGATGTGTTTTTTTCTTCAAAATTTTCTTCAGAATGACGTGATAGGCAAGTTTTATACATTCTCGTAACCATTAAGATTACTTCTAAAATCATCTATGCATATTTTAATACGCATGTAGTGTACAAATGCATATTAATTATCTTAAAATGAAAAATCTATCATACTTACGTTAGTAAGAGCAACAACTGCACCTGTGGATAGCGTGGCGAGTATACTGCTTACATAGTCGATTCAATGCTTTAAGACGCTAGAAGCGTAGACATATAAGAAAGAAAAAAGGAGGGAGACATTATTCATAAGGATATTTACAAAATAGAAATAGGTAATTATAAAACTAATATTATGAAACTTTCTTTTTTATTTTTCTCATAAACGTATAAGTTTTAAATAATCATAAATACTGTTAGTTAAAAAATTAAAAAAATGTTTCTGGACGATTTCTGCAGATAATTTATCTTCTTCTAAGGATAGCAATTAAAATATGCATTATCATGTAACCATAGTTCAAAATTAGTTTTCGTGTTTTTAATAGTATTGATTTCGTGATAGTGGGAGAAGTAAATTGTCCGCGCAAGAGTCAGTATGTCGAACAAAGGAAGATTCTACTGGTAATTAGTATTTTACTATTTTACTTTAATTTATGACTTAAAGTAAAATATATGAGTTAAGGATTAAAACTTTTTTCTTTTATAAAAACTAAAATAACAACAATAATTATAAAAATCTGACTTATAATGTGTAATTAATAAACAACAGACTTTTTTATATTCATCAATTTTAAACATTTTTCTAAAAGATTAATCAATAATAATATACATTGCTTTCTGTCAGTAGCTATACTGCTTTCATTTAAGGCGTTATGACAGTGTTAAAACCTGAAAAAAAAAAAATTATTAGTGCTGTAAAAAAGTAATATATATAGGTGCTCCAAAAACTAAATTTTTCCTTTCAAATATAAGTATTATACATCACTTTTATGCATTAAAAATATGCATTAAGTGAGTATTACATTTAACAACAATTAAAGGTATTTACTTACCAAAAAACATCATTTTCATCACTTTTGTTTGCTTGCCGCATGTTTCTGATGGAACCATACCATCAATCCTGATGAATCAAAATGCCAAATCTTCCTTATGAGTCTGGTCTCAGACTAAGCGGAACAGATTCCTGAAAAACACAAAATTAATGTAATTGATTAAACATATATTTACAATATTAGTAATTATAGTGAATGTTACATATGTAAACATACGTAACATTCACTTTGAACTTATGTTTGCCAATTCTACTCCGCTTAGTTTGTGACCATACTCATAAGGAAGGTTTTCCACTTTGGTTCATCAGGATTGATGCTACGGTTCCTTCAGAAAGCTGCGGCAAGTACACAAAAAGCATGAAAAAATATGAAAAAGCTAAATTTGAGTAAAAGGCATTTAAAGTTTATTATGTAAATCATACAAATGAACTCAGCTATACTTACATAAACTATCTGGCGTACCTTGATTTGCTTTTGGTACTCAAATATACATACAATAAAGTATATTTGGTGGTACGCGCCTATCATGCTGTGTGATAATAGCATTTAGAAGCTGAAAATAAAATAAAAATTATCATTAGCTATTCATAATCAAGTAATGTTTATGAATTACAGTTACATGCAATACTTACCATTATTAAATAGACTTCAATATGGTAAAAAGTATGGCAAATAATACTCCAGACAGTCATTATAAACTCCCATCTTGCTGGCTTGCACCCGTACACCTAAAAGCAAAAAATAAACCAACAAAGAAAAAGCTCATTATGAACACAATTATTACAAATTAGTTTCCAATACTTATCTGAATAATGTTTGTACTCTGCAGAAGCTCTTGTACTTTTACAACACCACTGAGGTTATAAAGATTGTTACAGCAGCTAGCAGAGTAACTGCACTGATCTAGTGTCTTGAATGAAAAACAGCTGTTTGGCTGCTTTCTGCTGTTTTATAGAAAATTCTACTATACCGATCAAACAGTAATCTTCATTCTCGACTGGACGCTGTGAGCCACAACCTGTTCGAGTAGCAAATTCAAATTTTTTGAATGCCTTTACTTTAACACATTGAGTTTAGTAACATAAAATGACACATAGAAAAATTAATTTTACGAATTTTATTTATTTTACGGAAATAAAGTCATAACTCTTGAGAAAAAAAACGGTTTATAAAACGGTTTTTAAGTCGTATTTTCAGTAAGATTTCTCATGAAATTACTCTGTAAAAAGTGTGGCAGAACAATCCTTTCCACAAGTTTCGCCTAATAAAAATATTTAAAAATCACGATTTTTAAAAAATTTACTTGAAACAGATTTATCAGTTGTTTGTCGATATCTTCGAGGCAAATTTTTTTAGCAAAAAACGGCTTTAAGGTCGATATTCTACGGACTACTAACTGTGAAAAAAGTGAATAAAAAAAATGAATATTTTCAAAATTTTAACACTGTCATAACCCCTTAAATCAGTAGCCGCACTGCTTCAGTTGAATCAGTTGCCGCGCTGCTTTCAGTTGAATCAGTAGTCCCGCTGCTTTCAGTTGAATTAGTTGCCGCACTGCTTTCAGTTGAATCAGTAGTCCCGCTGCTTTCAGTTGAATTAGTTGCCGTGTTGCTTTCAGTTGAATCAGTAGTTCCGCTGCTTTCAGTTGAATTAGTTGCCGCGCTGTTTTCAGTTGAATCAGTAGCTAGGCTGGTTTCAGTTGTTGTTGTTGATGTTGATGTTGTTATTTTGGATTTGAAGCACTGTTTTATCCACTGGTTACAAATAAGTCCATCACAACAGTCAGAATTGGATGAACACTATAAACACAAATAATACTATAAAATTTAATATTTGTTAAACTGCATAAATCAGCATTATTAGTTATAGCACTTACACTTTGACCTGCTGGCTTGCATTGTGTTTGAGCAACTACAATGTCAATAGTCACGACAGTAATACAAATAAATAATACGAACTTAGACATTTTGTAACTGAAATAAAGTTATAAAATTTTAAATGGTTTTGATTATGTTTTAGAATATTTTTCTTGTTTTATTTACTTTATATTAAAAAATTCAAATTTTTGAAAATTTAAATCATTTTATCTTGCTTCTATACTTATAGACAAATAAGTAATTGCTAAACGTGAAAAAACGATCAATAAATATATTTCTGGATAGATATGAAAATGTGCGAATGCGTTACAAGAAATATGCCGTGCGCAAAGGGCAAGAGCGGATTTTTTATGTAAACATGAAACACAAAATATAAATCACAGATTTTTGATATATATTTACTTTCAAATGTTGTAATAGATGTTAGTATAATTGAGTTGGTGCATACGCTGATACTTTAGTGTCACACGTTTGTAAGCCTTTATATACCATATCTCAGATAAACAATTATTGTTTTAAAATGTAATTGATTTATCGATTGCAAAGTTTATCAGTTTCAATAATCTAAGTTCTTTCTTATCAAACTTTATTTTTTCAATCTTTTGACAGGTTTTAATAGAAATCATTATAAATAAATGTCAGTGTAAAGTATGAAGTTTCATTACATTATTTAACAAAATCGGACTTCACTAATTTTTTTGAAAGTAAAGTGTAATATTGTATCCCCCTAAAATAAAGCTCATTAATTAGTTCTTGAATAAATAGTAAAACACTTCCATACATGGCAATTTTCTAATAAGTTAAGAAAAATATAATAATTATTCCATTTAACTCAGGACAAGCCTTATACAAGCGGAAAATAACTTTTAGCATTTGTGTCGAATATGCTATTGCACACAAAAGTTACTTTTTTACTGAGTATGAACTGAGGGACTTGAAATATTTTGACTCAGGCAAGGAAATATTTTACTATTTATTCAAGAACTAATTAATGAGCTTTATTTTATGGGGATAAAATATTACCCTTTGCTTTCAAAAAAATTAGTGAAGTCCGACTTTATTAAATAATGTAATGAAACTTCATACTTTATACTGTCATTTATTTATAAAGATTTCTAATCAATCGAGAAAAATACCATTTTTGTAACTTGGATTTTCATTGTATCAATTAAAAGATATATTAAAAATAATAGTCATACAGGACAATGACATATTTTACTTTTTGTTAATTAAAAAGAACCGGCATCTTTTGATCTTCAGCTTCGAACATCTTTTAACAGATATATTACTCTCTACGTTACTATCGCAATAGTCGACATTATTAACACGTTATAAAAACACATAAATCAATACCTGCATGAATGATGTATCGAATAAAACAACTTTGTTTTAATTCTTCTTTCGATTATAATCACATTTTTATACTCGTCGTCAATCGTAATTTGCACTTATGACCATTGCATTCCATATCTTTGCAGCACATTGCTAAAAAACTGATACATTAATATTTCAGTATCTGTACCTATCATTTTCATGTAATAACATTTTTTGCTAGGGAAAATCGAAAAAGTAAAATAACTTAATAATTAACAGTTGTTAGACTTATGAGTTAAATAAGTTAAATCATGTTTCACGCAGTTGTTCATAAGTCTAACCCCAATAGCAGTGTTGATTTGCTATATGTATATAGGTACAAAAATTAATTCTGCACCTGAGATAAGTTTTCAGTTGGAATAGGTGAAACCTGATGACCAATAACACCCGAGGCGTCGAAGAAATTTTCCTGTCTGTAACTAGAAGTATCTATGTGGCGAGAATGGCATCAGGATCACGCGCGAGGTTGGAGCATTCGGTACAAAAGCAATAATTGTTATCGCACGCTCACGTAATATTCCAGGGGCCTCGGTATATATATATATCTCACTCTGCCATCGGAGCGAGTGCATCGTGCCAGCATTGCACCTGCACGGATCGTGTAATATGCGTTCACGTAAAGCTGTCGGCGCCCAGTATCGTACGGTGCATGAAAACCGCTTCCGAAATTGATTCAATTGATATTTCCCGAGGGATACCGAAGTCTCTTCGACGCCCGAAATGTTACGCTCGCGACCGCTCGTCCCAATATTTTTGGCCGCTGCTGCTGCTACTACCGCTGCTGCTCCGCGGTTCGTCGACCTCGGCGATGGTCACCGCGCTGCTGCTGCTGCTGCTGCACCTACGTGCACGTACATACATATATGACTGCTGGGATAGTCGAATCCGGAGCTAGGCGAGCGCGCCGCTGTGGTTCGCGCAATATTTTCGGGGGCGCGGGTGCGAGCCTTAATTAAGGCCTGCATCAATTACTGTCGATTTATCGACAGGTGCATTGCACAGTTGCACCGAAAACGTCTCTGGGAGAACTTGCGTTCTTCAAAACCAGCAATCAAATGCTTCAATTTTTTATTTTTTTTTTTATGGTATATTATTAGCAGTCAATTATTATTTAGTTGGAGAGCCAATTTTAATTGTAACATTTAATGTGACCCTCCTTTAATTACCTGAGCTGGCACGAAAACTGTATGGAGAAATTTCTGTATGGAGAAATTATTTTCTTATGCTGCAAAAAAACTTTCAAAGAGAAAAGAACTTACGCAGATAAAGATCATTTTGTAATGGTAATGCTATTTTTATGTATGCTAAATCACATACTTTATTGTACCTCGTTACGTAGATAATTTTAAATGATCCTACTCCTTTGATAGCTACTCTTTTGATCGATATATACACGCGTTTCAATTCTGAGAAGGCTTCGAAGTATTACATTGAAAGATATAATATTGATTTTTCCGAATTTTTCAATCGTACTAGAAAAAATCTTTTAATCTCGTTAGTTTTCCAGTTCGGTGTGACTTACGGCAATCGATTGATTGCAATCACTCGTTAAGAAATGTGTTTTCTACAGATAAGGTATTCTCATAATAGATTATTCAATACTTAGTCATTTAAAGAGTTGGCAAATCCTAAGACGTATCGTATGGCGTAAGAAAAAAAAACAATACAATCTCGAAGGCTCTCGGTTAACTCAATCTCGGCAATTTGAGTATACAATTCAATTACGCCAATCCAAACAATAGCAAACTTCCGAAACTCGCAACAAGTTCGAGAAACGGAGCCAAGACAAAGTGTGGAGCATCTAACGCCGAACGCAATAATACTATCTCGCCCATTCAATCTTCTCAAGAAGCAGCGAGTACATGACATCAGCTCTGTCTCTCTCTCTGTCTCTCTCTCTCTCTCTCTCTCTCTCTCTCTCTCTCTCTCTCCCGCTAGATTCCAGGGACACGTTCTCATTCGATCAAGTGATAAATCTTACGCGGTTTTACCGTCTCCTCCCCCGTCCAAATCTATTATACCTCTCCTCAGCTGAGCCTTCCCTTGGCGACTGCAGAGAGCCATTGTAGCGCGACAGTAGCGTCTACGCCACTTCTTCTAGTCGCTACTCAACTGCCGGAGCTGGACAATTTGATAATTGGATCTGCGGCGATGCCGTGATTTACCGTATATACCGAGGGTCTCTCTCTTTCTCTCTCTCTCTCTCTCTCTCTCTCTCTCTCTCTCTCTCTCGCTATTACGCACAGATACACACACACACACACACACAAACACACGCACACACTCACACACAGATAGCTGACCAGCCGAACACGACTTCGCGGCTCGACTAGGGGAGGTGGGGAAGGGGGGCGAATGTGTACATGTACGACAACCGGCTTGTTCGCGAATTAGCTGAAACGCACCCTATGCAGCATGTACCCAAGCCTTCTGATGCAATAGCTGCATATATAGAACGTTTCGTTGTCGAGATGTGTATATATATATATAAGTAGTTGTATGTGCAGCAGAGAAGATGGGGAGTGTGCGTCTGTGCTTGGATTTCAAAGTTCGTTGGTATACAGCGACTGACAGCGCAAGTTCTTTTTCATTCGGAGCATCTTCGTTAATCAAACAATAAGGAGCTCGTTAAAAAGTTTTTAATTACATAGTGGCGTGCTATCGCTGCACTCACTCGACAAGCTCAAATGATTCTCTCTCCCTCTTTCTCTCTCTCTCTCTCTCTCTCTCTCTCTCTCTCTCTCTCTCTCTCTATCTCTCTCCCTGTCTCTCTTCCTCTTCCGGCGTGTAGTTTTCTGAAAAATAAGTAAGCTGCGATTCTAAGTAAATTAAGAGGCGAATAAATGGCAAAGTCAACTTTTTCCGTGCTCACGCAAACTCTCATTAGCACGAAGAGAGCGAGAGAGAGAGAGAGAGAGAGAGAGAGAGAGAGAGAGAGAGAGAGAGCGAGCGAGAGAGAAAGCTCGGGTCTGCACGTATAACAAAATTGAAAGAGCGCATTCGCCTTCTCGGAAGGAGTCGCTCGCGCGCGAGGCCAGATTAAAATTAATTGCTCCTGAAAGTTCACAAAATATTTGCGCTAACGACTCGCGCGCGGCGTCAAGAGAAAGGGAAAAGTCGCGAGCAGAAAAATGTACACACATACGCGCCTACTGCGCGCAAAACAGTCTATTTTCGCACCTTCCTAATTAAATTAACGGAAAGCTTCAGCGACACGTAAGACACGGAAGAATTTCTTTGGCTCCCGCTCACCCTCTGTGTATACACACCCACGGCAAAGCTACTAACGCGAGTCGCCGAGTGAAGAACTCATCGTCCTCCGCGACGCGTGTGCGCGCAGGGGCAAATCGTCGACGACGTTAATTAATTAATCGCGCAATGAAAGACCGAGACGCGTCGAAGCTCACGGGCTTTGTATTGCGCGGCTTGTAAAGCGTCGCTAGAAAATACATTAAAGTACATTAATTTGAGAAAAGCGGGCGCGCGTCAATTAAAGTCCTTACATTGCCGTGGTGTGCCAGGGTGAGGGGGGGGGGGCAATCAAAAGAAGCGCGAAGCTTAACGCTCGCGTCGCACCCTCGCGACATTAGCTCCAGCTCGAGGGGTGAAGGGGACGGGGGGAGATCAGTAAACGTGCGGGTGCAGTTGTGCACACGACAGAAATAAAAAAAGGGGACGACGAAAGATCTCGCGCGCGCGACTTTCCGAATAGCCTCTCTCAACTTTAATCGAATCCGTGTATATATGTGCCGAAGAAGGCGACGAATCGTGAAATAAACGTGTGATATGTATACGTGTCGTCTGCAGTCGAAGCCCACGACTCTCATCTTTACAGCGCGCAAAGTGCCGATGCCGGGGTGTACGCGTATACCTAACGCACGTTCAGCCTTCTCTGTTATTTTTTCTTTGCGAGATCGTCGTGTGACGCCTCGCAGTTGCCTTTCACGCTCGTCTCAGCGACTATACAGACGGGTACAGAGACTTGATTTTGTTTGGCTGAGCGTAAAAGCGCGGATTTAAGGACGGAAGAGTGTAGGCTATAGATGAGCTACTCTGTTCTATGAGATGTGCTGAGGAAATTCTGTGAATATTTTTTATTACAAAGAAAGCTGAGTAATTACACACGTTAATCCCTGTACTAATGAGAACTTGCTTATTCTAAGAAATGGCTTTCCAGTTTATGAAGTAGTTATCATGGTCTGTGATTTTAATGCTCTATCGAAGCAATATTAACATACTGAGTACTCGAACTCGTCCCGTAATAATAAAACAGTTGCCATAATTAAATAGTAGCAAGTTCAGTCATTTAATCAGCAAACAAAAGCATTGCATCTGCAGCAAACGAAGTGACCGCACGGAGACATAACACGCTAAAGAACATACGAAACGCGGATTTCCGGAATAAGAAATATTCGACAGTACATAAAGGAGGTGCAAATGCGCGTCGTTAAAATTTCAGCACGCGAAACGAAAGCACAGCTATACTGTCGCTTTATTGCGCGCGCTTCTTGCCATCCAGTAGGAAGTTAGTAAAAAAAAAAAGTTGACGCTACGAGTGCGCGGCATTGTGTAACAAGGTTTCACGTTATACGAAGCCATTCGGTTTAGCGCTGTACCTTTCGCGCGAAATAAGAGCGTGAAAACAAATCTGCCTGGTATAGTCGTGGAAAAAAAAGAAAAATTGTAGGAAAAATTTCATTACTATGCACGGAGTCTAGGCTAGAAAAATATTGCGGGAATAAATAATGAGTCGACGCCGTTGAAAGAGCGGACTTGCAGACCTCAGGAAAAGAACATTCAAGCGAGAATATAAGGCGTAAAGTTTCGCTCTACTCGCATTATTTTCGCGCGCAAGCAACTTTGGTGCGGCGGCAGGGGAGACGATGTGTTTTCGAGTTACCGCCGCGCGGCTGGCCGGCTTCTTTATGTCGGGAAGCTGCTTTAAAGCCTATACCAGGCTTTTACACTTTTCTTTTACTGTAAATTGGCCCTGCATTTCTTTCTCTTCTCTCTCTCTCTCTCTCTCTCTCTCTCTCTCTCTCTCTCTCTCTCTCTCTGCAAGCTCCACCGCACATAACCGTTCCTCTTTCTATTTGTCGGAGTAGTCTCTTTATTTTATCTCGCGCTACTTTTTCTCCTTTCGTTTGACCGAACTTATCTCCCATGCGGCGCAGCGTCTATTGTTCGTAAACATCGAGGAGATGAAGTGCGGGAACATAAGTTTGATCTCGAGCTTTCTTATACAGGCTCCGCCGAGGACAATTTCAAGTTACAGCTGAAGGAGCGTGCAGTGAGAGTTTTAAAAAGCTTCTCGACACAGCAGTATCAGCAGTAATGTTTAGCGACGATAAAAGAAGATTCGAAGTCACGGGACGAAATGCCGCTATGTCCTGTCGTTGCCGAGCAAAGAAATAAACTTAAGGACCCGCGTGCTAAAACGTTACATCCCTTAGTAAGCGCTGAAAGCTTCGTTCTTTTTTACTGTCTTACACGCAACTGCAGAAGCACACTTGCGCGTGTATAAGCGGTAAGAGCTGCTCGCGAAGCGAATAAACAAATTTCAACATAATATTTGCAAGAGCCGCGAAGTATCTATATATATGCCTGGAATAATCCCGTTTGTATAGCGTTTGTAACGCGTATACAAAGAAATGTCTAGTCTCGTAATTTATAGTCCAAGAGCTTTCACGAACGCCTCCGTGGAGGGGGGGGGGGGGCCGCAGAGAGTTGCTTTCGTTGCTGTGGGTGCGGGGAGAGTGAAAAAAGAGTTTGTTATGTAGGCCGGTCGTTTTTAAGCGCCTCGACATCCGGCGTCCCACCCTCGGCGAAGGAGAAGCTAAGTAGGAGGCGCGGGCCATTTCCTAGCAATTTCCTGGGGCTGCTTTTTCAAGTGAACTTTCGAGGCTCGCTCTACAGCAGGCTCTCGCACGCGCCCGTAAAATATTTGCTAAGTAGTTCGCTCCGGCCTCCGTGCGGCAGGATGCAAGGGGCACACTCGCGCGCGTTATAAATGGTTGCTTCGAAAATATGCCCTCTTTGTGCGGCTGCAGATGCGACCACTTCAGGATATTGAACGGCGACTGGCCACCCGGCGATTCCGAGCCCGGCTCTTAGACCGAGTACATTCTCAACTCAAATTCCAATTTGGCTTTCGACGCTTACATATATATACGTGCCGAGCTTTGCTCTGCCGCAGCTCCCTGCACGAGAGTAGCACACCTGCTCTAGGTGTATAACTGTTTGCGAGCTATTCAGGCGATCACTTGCCTCCAGTTCGTATTGCATATGACTTCTAGCAGAGCGTTGCGTAATTGAAACTCGACTCGAATGAAAAAATATATTTGGATTTAACGAGCTCATATTGATATATATAAAACTTATTGAAAAAGAGCAAAATTTACTAATCCCAATCTTAGAGTGCACGATGAAACCGCAACGATTCAGCGGGCGATCGCGATTACGTCCTAATAATTGAATAATCGCTAGTCGATTAAGCGATGAACGAGGCAATAAATGAACGAGTCCTCGGCTTTTAGCGCTAACGCATAAACACGCGAAATTTAACCTTTCGTTTTATAAAGCCCCGTCGATTCGAAATATAAATCTGTTTTCAGCAAGCGATAGCAGATTATTAAAATCAAATTGGCCGCGCGTATCAAAAGGATAATTTTCAGCCAGCGATATCTGGGCGCCGTCAAATGTTTTGCGGCTGCCCGTTGTTCTCGTGGGACAAAACTTTAGCGGCCCATTAGTCGCGCCTCTAATGACATCTCTCGAGAGAAGTTCGAACTGAGCTTGACTCGCGCAAGCGCTTATACTGCTTTACACTTATGACTTGCGATACGAGTGCGACGAGGACGGACGCTAGGGGAAGGTCGATAACTCGGGTTTCTGCTAATAAGAAGCTTTGCCTCGAGGCGTCTAAAAATTATCGGAGCTCGTTTCTCGGCTGCATGTATAATGCTGCATGTATAACGCCTGACGACGTTGGATATCGCGCGAAACGCGACGAAACAGTTACATAAATGCCAAAAACTTTGTTTCTCTCTATTCACGATTGCCTCGACGGTTGCGTACATTCAGGGGCTACTGCAGACGCGCGTTGGCGCATAAATTAACGATTACTTATGTAATTCTTTTCTGATCGCAGAAAATTATTCTCTCCCGCGAAAAAGTTTATAGCTTCGCTAGTCGAAAATCCGCTTCAACTAAAAACAAAGTGCAGTCGCAATATCTCATCGTATGCGCGTTTCCAGCGCGAAATCCATCAGCAGAAAACAAGTGCGTATAATAATCGAGATACACTGCACGACGGACGCGAGCGAAAACCTTCAATTCTCTTTGGCCAAGTACAACTCGAACTTTTCCAATTGCGAAAATATTAAAATGCGTATCGCAGCGCGCGCGCGTCCTCTCTTTCTCTCTTCCGCGTGTTTCTCGCTCTCGCTAAAATAAGCTGGTAAAATAAAGTCATATTAAAAGATCAAAACATCCCCGACTGCAACAGGAGAAAAACAGAGGCCGCGCGCAGAAATGGTCGCCGTGTGTGCAGGCGAAATACCGGGAACCACGAGAGAAAGGAGAGAGACAGAGAGAGAGAGAGAGAGAGAGAGAGAGAGAGAGAGAGAGAGCAAGCACGACGAGAGGGACGAGCTGCCGATGCGCTCGCTACTCGTTTATCCAATCGATCGAGCTGAAAATTTCCAACCCTTGATTAAGATCGCAAGGGCACTTGAGTTTTCAATCAAAAAAGAACCCGCTCTCGCTCTAACCGGGACTACAATCGTCGGCGCGGCGCAGGGCGCGCGGAGACTCGCTTTTATTCTTTTTTTATCCATCGTCCGCCGGTTCTTCGGCCGCGCAGGCTCGCGCTGTTGATTTTTTTCGCCCGTTCGCTTCCAGGCCGCGCATCCGCATTGTGTGCGTCTGCGGTACGCGCGCGCTCACGCTGCCCTGACAACATTAAATCCAATTTCCCAGACGTTCTCCGCAGCGCAGCCCTCTCTCTCTCTCTCTCTCTCTCTCTCTCTCTCCCACTCTTTATTTCGACTGCCTCAATGCTCTCCGTCCTTTTTTCGCCGCAGCCGGCTCTCTGTTCTTTTTCCGCGTGCGTTATGAATACAATTCTACCTTCTGTGTGTGATGGATTCGTGCGAGAGCTCGCGAGCTTGCAATCATATTCTTCTCCTCCAGTCAAACAGCGCATTCCTCAGCGCAGTCTCATAAGCATCGTCGCACGCGATATGTAAATGACATTCTCCGCCGAGTGTTTCGATATCAAGGGCCAGCTCTCGATAGGCTTCGCGCCACCTATTCGCTCGATTATTTCGCCATATCGCGGCATATTTTTGTATTTGTCAATGCGTCAGCGAGCGCTCCAGCCTTTCGTCAAGTGATCGAGAGCCAGGAATATTCGGTAGTTACACATAATACGTTAACGAGATAAGAATCAAGAATGCACCCAATAACGTGTGATTAAATTCCGTCAAAGGAGCAGCGCGAATTTATATTGCTCTGCGAGTAAATTTATTGCTAGCAGCACTTTTGAAGGGACATCCGAGAATAGCAATGCACAATATATTTGTTGCAGTGAAACGTCTGCTGCTGCGCGCGGAAAATGCACGGGGAGTCCGCGCAGTAGAATTTGAATGCGCTTGTCGTCGAGGTCAAGCCCTCTATGTATAAACGACCGATACATTTTTTAATTACAGATTTTTTAATTACAGCGCCAACGGGCTCGAGGTGGAAACTCCTTCAACTCTAGTAAAGAAGTCGAATCTCAAATCCAGACGACTGCGGGAGAAGCGTAAGTACAGCAGTATTATAGAAAGAGCCTTCGATTCGTCAGCTTCCGCGCGATGCAACGCTGCGCGCGTCCCGCCAATTTTTCGCTCAGCACAGGCTCGCACACGCGCGCAAACAAATGCACGGGACGCGCGTCGATAATACGCCAACGATGACCATGGGTGGAGAGAGCGAGAGCGAGAGAGAGAAAGAGAGAGAGAGAGAGAGAGAGAGAGAGAGAGAGCGCGAGCGGCTGATTGGGGTGTGCTGCAGGGGTATCACCTCTCTATGCAGTTTAATTTATGTTGCATCAGCAGCATGGCCAGTATCGCATTGGCAACAGTCGCATCCACGCTTTTGTCGAGAGCTCGCGCCGTGTCCTGCTTTATTTCTTGCCTCCTTTGTTTTTTTTTATCGCCGACTCGTCGATTCCGAGCTTACCATGCGCTTCGCACAGCTCTCGAGCGATTGCCGCGTGTATCCTTACGCGCGCGGAAGTCGAGCCAGCGCAAGAATAGACGAATGGCTGAGCCGGACACACGTGCCTCTGTGCATGCGTGTGTGCACTCGCCGTCACCGCTGCCGGCGCCGCTGCTGCTGTGCCACCATGTTGCTGAATGGAGGCGCTGCAGTTCTCTCACGGATATATGCAAAACTCCGCTACGGGCACCCAAGGTATACACGCTAATGATCTCGGCGTTAGTTTAAGCTCATTTTATTTAATTTTAAATAAAATGAAATTAAATTCGTTGCTTTTCAACGTTAATTTTGCCTAATGTTAACTGAGTGTGTTATATGATCGAAATATTCTGGTAATTATAGGTGTACCTCAAACCAGACGATAAATAATTTTAAAGGGAAAGCTTGTCACAATTTTGAATAATTTTCATTAAACTTCAAAATTTCATCTTCGACAAATATGCTTCATCCAGTTTGATTAAAACATTGATCAACAGAACAGCTCTATTTTCAATCAAGGATTATTCCAATAAATCACATTGGTTCAACCGATATAAATTACACTCTCATTTACCGAGCGATCGCATTTACACTTAACTCTTTTCATTTCACTCGACTCGCCGCTAAAGCTCTCGTTAAAACGTTTGCTTTCGGCAAAAGAACTTGGCCGACCAACCGACGTCCTTGCACGTCACGGCTAAGACAAACGTAACCCGAGAAGATCCCCCCTTGGAAGAAAAAAAAAGTTCATCAAGGAGAGGATCAGCCGAGCTCCGGCAACGTCTGCTCCTCCGATAAACGATCGGTCAATATTTGAGTACGGAACATTGGCCTGGCCGCTCTCTTTTTGCTCCTCTCGGTCTTCTTTACTCTAGCAGTAGTAGCAGCAGCGGCGGCGGTAGCGATAGTATATACCACACCCAAATACACCTCTTCTCTTCTTCTCGCACACGTAAGGGAAATCTGTCGATATCGTCGTCGTCGTCGTCGTCGTCGTCGTCGTGACAGAAGGAGAAAGTTAGCTCGTAAGTGTCGAAGCAAATAGCTCGGCGATATTTGCGGAGGATTCGACCCAGCTTTACCTCTGTCTCTCTCCTTTCCTTTTGGACTTTGACAGCGAATGATTAATGATCCTTGCTCCGATCCTCTAACGCGTCGCGACTCTTATTACGTAGCTGCTTCCTTGTCGAAGCAAATATTGGTATTGTCAATTCAATTGGAAATACTTTTGCAATCAAATATTAGACTTATTATCCATTCACTGCTAATGACATTAAACCCAATAAATTGCGTCTCTACTCTGGTTTCCAAACTTTTTAATTAAATAAAACACATTGCTCGAACTCAATTATGAGATAACCCGCGCGATACACATCGATCACACTTTTTTCAGACACGAAAATAATATCAGATTAACGATTATTGATCATAGAATCGATTCTGTTAGACGTAAAAGTAAATATACCGTTGAAGAAGAAAAAAACAAACTCAATAGACCGCGGTGATACATATTGTGTAGCGTATATTTGCAATGGAATTCCCCACACGTGCCTGTAAACGTGTATAATGTATATACGATATACCGACTCACTCTTGAAATTGCGAGTGCATTATGTTTTTGCCGCCATCGATCCAACGCACTTTTTACATCCACGCAGTCCGTACGTCAAAAGTCCGTTGAGTCCAAAAAAGCGTCTCTCCATAACGTAAGCTTCCGCGTTATGTGCCGCCCTTCTTATTGTTTTATTTGAACAACTCATATCCGTTGAAATTTTTTTCCTTGTCCATCGTGCTGCGACTTCGGCCAGAGGTTAACGAAAGGATGACCGGAAGTTTAATCTGCCACAAAAAACAACGCACGGCCCGTGAATATTAAGTAGCCGAGCCTGTATGTGAGAACCCAACCCGACTCGCGGCGTAGGTTCATCTCGCGCCTTCGTCACGACTTCCGGGACGACCGCGCACTCCGACACCGCGCGTCTATCTAGGCGCAAAAAAAGGGTCGGCTACATTTCTGACCTGGTATATATTGTTACCGTTACTCCTAATCCGGTGTATACGGTGTACACGCGGTAAGGTTTAACGAGGTCACTCGAGGATCGCGCTTGCGTTTGAATTGATACGGCAACGCTGCTTTGATTTTCAAGTCTGGCTTGCTTTAGTTTTATAAAGCGTATCCCGGTCTCCTCAGGATAAAAATTTCAATCCAAACTCGGAGCGAACGTTTCCGAGCGCATCGGTACGCATAGCGCGGAGTTGTCCGTGCAACCACTCTTCGCGCGAACGTTCGGCGTTAGTTTTCGCTTGGAAAAATAAATCGCTCGACGCTGAGCGGGCTTTGAATTGTCGGCTGAGGAAGCTGGACTTCGCGCCTGTAGATGGACAGTAGTTTCCCAGGGAAGCATGGAGCTCTCTCGCGCAGGAGGAAATAGAAGCTATTGGCTGATAAATGGAGCTGTCCTACGTTGATAGATACCGCGAACCTTACAGCTCTAATTCTTCATCGGACGTCTATTTCGATTTTTTTTCTCTGTTTCGCATTTTAATCTCGAGCACTGGAGAGAAGACTCTCGAGTAGCTACGGAAAAGTTCAATGAATTCAGTACGAGTGCTTTATTTACTTTTTGGATTACCACGAATTTTCAAGATGAATAGCTCAAGGGCAATGCAAGCTGTGAGTTATTTTCTTTTCTTATTCGTCCGGGCGCCTTTTAGGACGTAGGTGGGATTGCTTGATAAAAAGGCATTATAATCGCAAACGTAAATTCAATAGAATTTTATTGTTAAAATTAGAAAAAAAAACTATCAAATACAACTAATTAGTCTATACAAGTCTATTTTTATAATACCTTTGTTGTGAGCATTATAAAAGATTTTTATCACAATATTGTTCGTTATGGTAGTGTTTGGAACATTCAATAATGTACAATTTCCCGAATCTCGATTTCTGCCATCGCTATGACTAGATTTCACATTCCTGTCCCTTCAAATATTGCCTAACTAATTAAAATAGACTACTCACAAGGTACTACTTAACATTGTTATTCATGATAAGCGTTTGTAATCAACTATTACGATTGATTTACGGCATCAATCATCGATTTTGCCCTTAGCAAAAGGATTTCTTCGTTGAGTATCGAGGTAGTAAGTACCAGTGTAGGGCAGGTAAGGCTTAGGTCCTCCCATCATGCCAACTAAGTTTTCGCACTTGCCCTGTCTGAAGCTCGCATAATTCTCACACTTAATACCATAAAAACCAGCTTCTGTGGTAATGGACTCAGCATAGTATTCGTAAGATCGTGCATGAGAGCAGGCGCCTCCGAGATCAATCAAGCAACCTGTTTGCTTCTTGCCACCGTTTGGAAAGAAGTCAGCCTTACCAATAGCTGACAAATAACCAAGAACGCCGGCATTGGTGTGAATTATTTCTACGTGCGTCGCGTCGTCCGTCGAAATACGAGTTCCTGGTCCGGCATAATTGAATAGCGGAAGAGCCGGATCCAATCCTAAGTAATAATTGGATGTTTAACTTGTATATCATATTTTTTTGGGATCATTTAAAATTTCGTTGTGGAAAAGTTATGCTTACCGACGACGTAATTAACCCTGTTTTTGGCGTAATATGCAGCTAATCCCATTACGTGAGCTCCCAAAGAATGTCCAGCCAAAGTCATGGTCTTGAGGTTTACTCCCTGATCTTCTAAGAAGTCAATCATCTTAGCTACATGTCTTCCGACATCTAAAACATGAGTGGCAGCCCAACCGTAAGGTCTCAAGGTGATCATACTCCAGTCGACAACGATGACATTGTAGTCACCGTGTTGGAGGTAGGCTGCAAATTAAAAATATATATTTTTATTTTATTATACAAAGAATTTAACTATAGGTTAAAGTATTCCGAAGATAAATTTTACCATCTCGAACTAATGTACAAGCTTTGCTATTTCCAGTATTTACCCAACCGTGGGTAACAAATTTGGTCTCACGTGTTGGATCGAAGTTCAATCGCTCCAGTGATTTAACATCATCTATTTCAATAGGTGCGTGCGTTTCTCTAGTAAACAATTCAAACTTCACATGCGTCTCCATAGATATGAACAGGGATCCACGCGTAACTGGCATGTCCAGTTTAGCTTGAACTAATCGTCCCTCATCGTCTAAAAACCACAATCCTTCCTCCGAATTGAAAAGTTTTTTGTCCTTTTCTGTAACCATCGAATTAAACCTCTGGACAACAGAAACTACGGGCATGGCAAACGCTGAAAAATAAATAAATAAATATTTTAATTTATTAAATCTACGTATATTTTAGCTATTTGTGAATAGAAATTAGTCCATGTTTAGATTGTGTATACTTTGATCGCAAAATATTTTTAATACACACCATTGTTTGCCAAGACGATTAAGAGACTAGCCAGTGCGTGGACCCTCATGTTCTTGCTGAATTTCTGCCTGCTGTGAATTGTTTGCTTGCGTTTATAAAGCTACGGATTTTTGGATGCAGTGTAATGATAAGATAAGATGTAAAACATCGATATGAATTTGTATCTACGGAAATACGTAGAAGGATAAGATTATTACAGCTTTATTTATGAATATTTTGATGCTATGCATCAAAAACAATTAATCGTATACAATTATTGTGAAAAGTTATAATGATTCTTTCTCTGAATTCATTAGTATAAAATGATATATTATAGATAAAAATTCCTTAACAATAATAATCAGATTTTAAAAGTAATATATCAATCAAAAATCGATTCGACCATCTTTAGCAGACAAGTTCAATAATCTTGACATTCATCAATTCAGTTGGTTTAAATACCTAGAATATTTATATCGCGTCGCATATTGATATGCATTCATGTTTCTGTATTTACATTTATTTTGTACACAAAAATGCTTACGGAAAGTCTTGAAGTTTAATTCATTAAAGGCGTGAAATAAAAAAAAATTGAATCTCATTTTTTTTTTCTATCATGGTTCGGTTGCATAAATTAATTAGAAGGAATAGTTTTAAAAAGTATACATAAGAAAATAAAACATTTTTATTAGCAGTAGTTGTTGTATGCATAAGGATACTTTTAAATTTGTACAAATTTTTATTTATTTTCAAATTTAGATAATAAAATATAATTAATGGCCACGAAATTAGTAATTTTTCATCAAAAATATTCAAATTTCAACTCATAATACAATGTTTTATGACTGGCTAATCTAGTGTGAATACGTCGCAAATATCATTTTCGAAATTATAATGTAGTTCATATTTTAATTTTTAGTTTTTGATTTTTTATACCACGTATAAGTATAATAATATAATTTTTAATATAATTCTAAGCCTCATTATATAAAAATTTATGTACAATAGTATTAGTTTGCATTAAAATAAGTCTCATTTTGGAATCATTTCCGGTGGCGCCGTGGAGCGTTGGTGCATAGTCTGCTACACATGCACGAGTCGTTCATCGTAAAAACATAATCTCAGCATGCATATCTGTTAATATTGCCGTATAATTAAAGTTTTGATAAAAGGATCAAAATCAAACAAGTAGTTTAGTCAAAGTTTTCAGTACAAAAAATTCAAAAACAATTGTTTTAAAAATTAATTATAAATCACGCGAAAAAATAGAGTGCGCGAAGCGCGCTGCTCTGGTTCTAGTAATGTATATCATACACTAAATTAAAAAAGAAAACAATATCAGATGATTTTCTTATCTGTTTATATAATTGACTATTGATTTACGGGATATAAATATACCAGAACTTTCCATTATTTCGATTATTACAATAAAATCATTATTAATATTGCTCACCTTGTTATGTAACAACTGAAATATAAGCTTTGTCTATAAAACTGTAAAAATTTGCCTATCAAAACAAATCGAGATTGTTAAACAATGTACTCAAACGCACCTTCAATTTAAAGGATAACGCCTAAGTTAACGCTTAAAACAGAAGTTTTATTTATAAAGCTATAAAAAATGTTCGATTTAATCATAATTGTAATTAAATAATTATTCATTAATGAATTTTAAAAATCTTATAGTTCTCGTCTCTACACGTCATGGATCTATTACTATTGAGACTGTATGTTTATATATGTTTTTTACTGAATGTTTGCGGCGTATTTTTTTAGTAAAAAATTTATTTTTATTTTTTCACATAAGTTTATCTAATTTTTTACAAATCGTTTTTAATACTGAAAAAAAATTAGATAAACTTGTACGAAAAATATACATAATTTTTTTATATAAAAAGTGCTCCGCTTCAATTTTCATACAACTTTCAAAGAGTAAAATAAGATTTTAAACGTTAACAAACATGTTTTAATAGTAATAGATTTTTTTTATCTAGAATCAAGAGTTTGAAGTGTTTAATCTCTTAAATTGAAAGTATAAATGAGTAATTTAAAATTTTAAAAACGTATTATGATTGCTTACATAGAAAATTTTTTCTAGCTTTATAAATAAAACTTTTTTTGAAAAAAATTTATATCAATTTTCACTAGATTTGTAAGAATATGTAATAATTTAAGTCTAAGCATCGTTGCTCTGTGCGAAGATTAGAACTGTTCAGATTTCCATCGAAAATTAACACGGTTCATTTTATTAACGAAGACTAGCACAGTTCAGATTATTCCCGCGAAGAGTAGCAAGTTTCAAAAATTCCGACAAGAAGAAATTCGAGAAATAATTAAAAAATAAGGAATTCACAGATTTTTTTCTCGAAAACTATGGACTTTATAAAAATTTCATAGTACTGAAAATTACTTGTAATTCATCAAAAAATGCTCTCTATTTTTTTCAGAATCACTTAGAATGCTTTGCGAAAATTTGATTTCATGACCTTTCGAAAAATGAAAAATTGTACCGGTTCATTCTGAAACTCGGTGCTAGTCTTCGTACAAAGCGACGATATATTAGTTGAAGTGGATAGATAACAATAATGCGTAGTATGATACGGTATCATTCACAAATAACCATAACTAAAAGACTGAACTGCAGCTTTTCTTGAGTCATTTTATGTAGTATTTTCTAAAACTTTTTATTGATAAGCATGTAAAAGAAGTTATAAGTTTTGTTTTAAGATACATTGTACAACTATGACCTATTTAATTAGCAGAATAATCATGGCCCCATTCCGTACGGAGATTCACTGTTTGTTTGAAGATAGTAAATCCCTTCTGGTATTGGAGTTCGTTCTAAACCGCCCATAATGACTAAATCCCCGTTGCAATGTGCATCTGTTAATGTTTTCCAATCAGAACATCTTCTAGCGTAAAATGCTCCTGATGTTTCGACTGATTCAGCATACAGACGGTAAGATCTTGAATGAGAGCATTTGTGTGTTGCACATCCAGGTTGTATTCTACCACCATTAGGGTAGAAGTCATAGTGACCTATTTGATCCATTAATCCACAATTTTCAATGTTAGTATGTATAATTTCGACAAGAAAAGCATCGTCCTTCGAAAGTCTTTCTTCTGGACTTGTGTTTTCAAAATAAGGCCCTGCAGGATCTAATCCTACAATAAAACAAGTGTTCATTAAAATTTTTCATTCATTCAAGTTTTCATTAAAATTTAATGAAAAAATTTGTTTTCACTTTTGATTTATCAATCCACCTTATACTAACCAACAATGCGATTCACTTTTCTTGTAAGATTAATACTAGCTAAGCCAGCTATGTGAGCTCCTAGCGAATGGCCAATTATTGTAGTAGTATTCAAATCCATTCCATATTTTTCAAGGAATTGAATCATTTTCGTTACGTATCCTGCTACATCTTTTAATTCTTTTACTACAGTTTGATAAGTTTTTGGGATAACATGATTTACTCCCCAATTTTGTGCTCTTTCCCAATCAACAACGATAATATTGAAATCTCCTCTTTTTAATAATGCTACAATAGCAAAATATTCAATTAAATTTATTAACTAGTACATTATTAATTAGTACATGAGAATTAATCCTACTTACAGGTCCTTGTAATAACGCATGCATTAGATTTATAACTGTTTCTGAAACCATGTATTATGATTTTTGTTTGTTTAGTAACATCAAAATTTCCAGAAACTAATCTGCTTTCATCATCAATCATTATTTGATATGGATACGGATGCTCAGTTTTATATAATAAAAATTTAATGTCATTATCTTCCACTGCAAACAGCTTTACATTTCTTCTCCACATGTTCTCGTTTGTAAACTCAAAATACTTCTAAAATAGTATCTCATATTATTTTATAAAACTAAAAAGTGTTTTTAATGAAATAATTAGATATCAAATTTAATTGTATTTTATGTATTAAATAATAAAGTACTTATTTATAATATTAGCGATTTCAAATGTGCTTCGCGTGTTCTTATTCTACTAATTATTAGATTTTTTCTTTTATAGAAACTATTAAGTGGTACATAGATAGAGATTGCATGACTAAACGAATAACAAATAAAAAAATCAATAAATTGATTAAAATTATGTCTTTTTACAAATACAAAACAGCTTACATATCATGTATAGTTTATATCTATCGATCTAACATTCGTTGTCCTCAACCTAATATACACAATTGTGTCACAGTAAATTAGGAATGGAATAGATCTGATATGAACTTAAAATTGACAAATTTACATGTAACCATGCAATATAGTTTTCGTATTACTTACTGAGCTTACGTTTTCATGAGAACCCATGGCACACGCCAGCATTCCACCAAGTGTTCCATGGATATAATTGATAAATAATAATAATGGAATTGTAATTGTGCAATTCAAAGTTTTCATGATGGTGTCGAATTGAGTTAAGCAATGAAACTAATTGTGTCTTATTTAATAACCAACTATATATTACTTTATCGTTTATGTATTATTATCGCTATTGAATGCGAAGTGATAAGATAAAATACTATGAAGCTACATTGAAATAAATATGAAGTTGTTGCTCAGAAGGGTAACAAATAATAATTAATTCAAATTTCATTTTCATCTTATTTTATTTTATTATTTTAATACATTTTTTATTGCTGTCACGTCTAACAACGAGTTAAAGCTATAGTGAAAGATATTGCCGATATACTGAGCTTAAAAGTGATTACATTGAGTGAATTATTCATGTATTAAGAATAATTTCTCATCACAATTTTCTTCGTGTGTGTATCATCCAAAGTTGTAGAATTTAATTAATTTAATTAGTAGAATTCCAATGTATTGAACCTCGCAAAAAAATGTTTCTATCATAAAAAGTATCAAGAATTTAACATAAAATATAAAAAATATCACTTGTCGGCTAATTTATTTCAATTTAAGGCCACTTTACGAGTACAAATCTAGCGAGTAAAATAATAAAATTAGTGTCATGTAATTTCGGTATATCAGTTCACACATCACAGCATCACTTATGATCCCAAAGCGTAAGGCGATGAATCACTTGTCTTGAGGTAATACATTCCTTCGCGCAAATGAAGCTTCATTCTATTTCCTCCCATGATGGCTACATCGCCGTCGCACGCGGCATTCTTCAGCGCTTCGAGGTCGGAACACCTGCGTCCGATGAAGCCACTGCTGCCGGCGTCGATGGACTCCGCGTAAAGCTGGAAGGCTCGCGAGTGCGAGCAAACGTTACTGCTACAACCTGGCTGGCTGCCACCACCGTTCGGGTAGAAATCGTAGTGCCCGACCTGATAAGATATTCCGCAGTTGCCGATGTCGGTGTGAATCACCTCGACTGTAGTTGCGTCATCAGATGAAAGACGTTCGGTTGGCTCTCGAGATTCGAATGACGGCGAGGCTGGGTCTAATCCTGTAAAATTTCCATATACGATCGATTCATTGCTTTATTATTCGGCTTGGATATTAAAGCCGATCGATGGTCATTTTCATTTTGGAAAGCCGAGCCCGATCCCTGGGGCAAATCGACGTAACATTAACTATAAAATCTATTCATTCGAATCGTACGAGATATTATTCGTTCCGGGAATATCTACGGATCACGGTAGTATGCGCCCCGCTGATAAACTCGTGTCCGAACACTCCGGGCGAATGTTTATAGTGCGCCGCTCGAAAAGTTTACGGTCGCCTATATAATTTAGCTACGAGATAGAAATAAAACGTGAAAACAAATTGTTCTATGTAATGGCGTACCTACGATATAATGAACTTTATTCTTCGCCCGATAACCGGCTATCCCCATTACGTGAGCGCCCAGGGAATGTCCAATCAGAGTCGTGGTTTCTAGGTTCATTCCGTGATTTTCGAGAAAATTGATCATCGCCGCCACGTAGCTGCCGACTTCTCCGACATAGCGGCTAACCGTCCAATAATCCAGTGGTACAGTCGACCAAACCGATTGCATTGGCCACCAGTCGACGACGATCACGTTGTAATCTCCGTTTCTCAAAAAGACTGTAAGCAGATCGTACGAGTACTGCGTTTTCCATAATTCTTCAGAATTTCACTTCACTTTTATTTGCAAATCTTGTATTATATTCAAGAGCGATCGATGCAGTTATTACCGTCTCGTGGCATTGTGCATGCTGGCGAGTCCTTCGAGTTGAGGTATCCGTGAGTGATGATTTTTGTTTCTCGATTGAAATCGAAGCTGCTGTTCTTTAACGATTCGCTGTTGCCGGGGACAATAAGGCTTCCATTCGGATTTTCCTTGCTGTGCAGGTAGAACGCGACGTATTCCTCGGATAATCGTATTATCGCATTTTGGTTTGTCATGTTATAAATCTTGTTGACAATGCGTTGATTTCTGAGTGATACTTGGGTCTAAAAGCAATGAAGGAATACAATTAGTACATGAATTAAATTTAAAGATTCGTGGAGTTAGTCAGAACAAAAAAAAAGCAAGAGTAAATCAAGGGTTCAATGAAGTGTGCATAGGACATACTCTGCCTACTGCGCAGGACATAGCGGAAAACGTTAGCTGACATCTCGAACGGGATATAGACAGGGCGAGGAGAAAAACAATGAACTGCACGTGAAATTTCATACTAATATGAGATAACTCGTATTCTTCTTCTTAACGCAGGCTTATTCTTTAACGTATTGCTGGTATATATACTACGACTATTAGGGCGTTTTCTTCTTATCACGACTGTTTGAACGATAAGATAAATGTATTGTTCGTTACAGGTCAAGTGCGCATAAGCCAGGGTAACTTGCATTGATCGTGAATATGCTTTGCCCGAAAAAGGAAAAGCATGCCACACGTGTTTTAAAAGGGACTTCCACTTGGAACACTGTTTTATTGGACGCATCTTTTAAAGGGTAATTCCAAGCAACTATTCTAAAAAACGAATAAACGTTATAGATAGGAATCTAATTATAAAATCGGTGCGCGCTAAATTGCTATCCGCGCGTAAAGCCCGTTGTTATGCAATCTCGGGTGATTGCTCGGTCAAGTGGTGCGGCGATCTTTCAGCTCTCGATGGAAGAATCAAGGCCCCTATCGAGTACCCTTGAGTGGTTTTGAGTGTCATCTCGTAGGTTTAGTGTCTTGTTTGTGTATCTGTATCGCTTGGTTTAGCAGGTAACTTGATTATCTTGCTGCACCTTATCTGGTAAGCACGTACATCATGCGTCTAGAGAATTTACGCATTGCAAGAATGCCGAGCGGGTCTGCTTTCATTTCGCGACTAAATAAATATCCGACTAATCAATCTATCTCACGGGCGATGCCGCGTACTATGCGTATACAGGTACGCACACGCGTGCGTCGAGGTAGACGGTAATAACCAAAGCGATCGGAATTGATCGACGTCTGCTATCTCGGCAGATCGCAAGGTAGCTGGCGTATAATTGCTATTTCTGATGAATCTAGTGAGCACTTGATGCTCATATGCGCGCGCATATAGGGCGGATTGCGGCCGAGCGGGCTGCGGGACGCTGCAACGAAATCAAAATATATGTGTATCAATATTGTGACGAGTGGCATATGTAATGCGGATAACATGTAACATGCGCACGTCGCTCAAAGAGATCGAGGCGAACGAATTATGACTTTATAGAGCTTTGCGAGCTGAAGCTGCTGCTTGCCGGACTATGTGCGTAGTATATATATATTATGGAGTTTATTAGCTTGTTTATTGGCCTTTTATCATTTGGCCGATAAACGAGCGCGCGGTTGCAATTTTGTTAAAGTCAACGCAATAAATGCCCGCCAATGTGTAATTCAATAAGCGCAATTAATTCGTGATTAAACCAGTTGGCTTGATAATTTCCAATCGGCTGCGCGCCCGAGCCTGTAATATACGCTTCTTTGCCGAATGGATGCCACACTACCCCCCCCCCCCCCGCCCTCCTTCCATCGAAAACTTGTTGACAGACGAGTTGAGAGAGTACAGAGCGACATGTTATTTGGCTTTTGAAATTCATCGGTATGTATCTAATCTCGCGTGGCGGATCGAAAAAAAGTAAAAGTATTGGAGTGCGGGGCGCTATGTGCAATGCGCATATCTTGGAGGCGGATCTCATCAGAGATTAGACTGTCGGGATAATAAGAAAAGACGGTGATTAGCGAAAAAGTCAATATTATCCGGCTGAAGAGCTTGCCGCGTGCATATAGGTGCATGTGCCTTGTCGGTGGGGTCGGTGCAAAGACAGAGAGAGAGAGAGAGAGAGAGAGAGAGAGAGAGAGAGAGAGAGAGAGAGAGAGAGAGAGTGGGAGGGAGAGAGAGAAAGAGAAGCTCACGGGGCTCGCACGTAGCCGCTCGAAAATGAGGGCTTCGGCGGGCGCTGCACGCACGCGAATTACGTGTGTGCGGGACGCAGGAGACGGGACGGGAAAACGAGAGAGAGACAGCAGTGGCGGCGGCGGCGGCGGCTCTGCGCGAGACAGAGAGGGAGATGCTGCAGTCGGTCTCTCTCTCTCTCTCTCTCTCTCTCTCTGAATAGGTACACATATAGCGGCGGGCTACTGCACGGAAAGGTTGGGTGCAGCTTTCGAGGGGGTTGAGCGCGAAGCGAGGCGAGAGAAGCGCCGCCACCGCCGCCGCCGCCAGGGCGGGGGGAGAAGAGTCGGCGAGCCGAGCGAGGGCGCCTGCAGTGACTAGCCTCCATCGATTTACCGTGCGACGCCATCTTGCCACCCTACGCTGCTGCTGCTGCTGCTGCTGCTGCTGCTGCCTCGCTCGGGGTTGATCACCCCCTCCCACCACTCCCGCCGACGAGAGCTGCAGCGCGCGTCCACTGGCCCGAGGCGGTAGACATTTTGAAAAATGATCCCAGGAAGTCATCGAATCCCACCGCTGCTCTGCTGCCCGGGCTTTTTTTCCGCGCGCAGCAACAATGCACTCTGCACACACGCGGCACGCATATATATATATATATGTGTGTGGGTGAGTGTGTGTGTGAGTGTGTGTGCATGTGTGTGTGTGGAGCCGAGCCGTCAGCGAACGCGAGAGACTACTATAGGAGAGCGACGCGTTTCAGCCGTGCATCGTATAGTGAGCGAGAGAGAGAGAGCAAGAAAAATAATGTGCATCGCGACTGGAATGCGAAAAATTAATTATATCGGATTAATGCGAATTAGGCCGCCCACTGGCGGGGCTGGGAAATATTTATGCCGACAGAGAGGCAGCGCGAGGAGAGATGTAATTGAAGAATGCAGAATGCATCGTCAACTGAACGCGACAGTAGATGGACGAGGGAAATAAATTTTTTAGCCCGGATTTCTACCGCTCACTCCCTCTCTCTGATGATTATTGCCGGCTACTCTTATTAAGTAGACGGCTTGGAATCCCGCTGATTTCGAGCTGATGCAATGGAGAGAGAGAGAGAGAGAGAGAGAGAGAGAGAGAGAGAGAGAGAGAGAGAGAGAGAGAGAGAGACAGACAGACGAGAGAGAACTCGCAAAGGACAAACTGCATAGTTTTTTCGCATTCGCGCTATATGCACGCGCGCCGTGGGTTTTTATTCCCTACCCTCTCTTTACTCCACGTTATCGAATTAAAGCTGAAATATATATATTTGAATTCTCAAACTCAAGTTACTTCATAAAGTGCGCCACTGCATGTTTTACACGCGAGCCGTAAATTTTTCGTGTATAATACTCGTAACAATTTTCCGATATCGAAAATTCTGCGATAAACCGAGCTCAATGATTTCGTTCTGTATTCTCAGACCGAGTATAGAAAAATGTTTATCCCCCTTTCTCTTTAATCCGAGCGGATAAAAAAGCCTCATTACCGATCGGTTCGTCGGAAACCCATAGCCCCATAGCCAGCGCTCTCCCACAGCCGCGGAAAAAGGTGCGTCGAGAGAAAAAACTATGCCAAAAATTTTGCATATCTCTCTCTCTCTCTCTCTCTCTCTCGTTCTCTCCCTCCACCTGCCTCCCTCCTCAAATAAACAAACGCGCGGTGCGCGTTATTAAATAAAACACAGCCCGCGCGCGACGCCGACTATAACGCAGTGGCACTGCAGCCATCACCTTCGACGAGGGGTTTTTGTACGCGCGCGAACGCTCGAGCGAGAAAACAAAACGAAAATAGTAGTGGAGGACAAAAAACACGTATACAGCCGGCAGAGTTCGTTTGCGAGAGCGCAATAAACAGGTATAATGGAATACGCCGCCGAGCGCATGGAGGAGAGAGAGAGAGAAAGATTTCAATCGCCTCCACTCCAATCGCTGCGACGCGCGGACAATGCGAGCACTCGCAGACTCGTCGCGCGATCGATCGACTTTCGATTAACCCACAAGATTTCTCTCTCTCTCTCTCTCTCTCTCTCTCTCTCGGCCCCTCTATCCTCGCCCTCTTCATCCCCCCGTGCATACAGGCAGCCAAGGGGAATAAATGGCGGTAAGTTTAAATGCGTCCGCGTTTTTAGGAGACGGCGCGCGCCATTGTGACGAGGCGTCCGTGAGAAATGCACTTACCATCCTGTCTGCCGCGGGACGAACGATTGCTTCTCCGGCAAGCAATGACCGAAGCTGGCTCCGATAGACTCCACTCTACGGCTTCCCAGACGCGCTCGCGTTATATTTAATGTGACTTTTTTCTCCGAACCCATTCTCTCTCCCCCTCTCTCTGTCTTTCCTTTTTCCTCTTCTTGCAAAAAAAGAGTTCTGCAGAGGCTCGGTCGACCTTTTTTTTCAAACAGTCGTGCGCGCACGCGAGAGAGCGATTTTTTTTTCGACTGTCATTAGGCCG
The DNA here is from genome assembly GCA_018906965.1 of Philotrypesis tridentata. Lineage (NCBI taxonomy): Eukaryota > Metazoa > Arthropoda > Insecta > Hymenoptera > Pteromalidae > Philotrypesis > Philotrypesis tridentata. The sequence goes on from JACCIB010000003.1 coordinate 8,855,378, forward strand.
AGTGACGCAGCTGGCTGCGAAGGTGAATCCTCTTGACGGCACATACTGACAATGCTGTTTCTTTTGTTACGCTGCTTCCGTAGACCTTGTGTTTCAGTCTCGCGCAAAGAGAGAGAGATGGGGGGGGGGGAGAGAAAAGAGTCTATTAAATCATCATCTCAAAAAACTTTGTGTTCCTTTTCCATATTCCTATATAAGTACATAGAGGGACAATTTTTTTCCTTTTTTTTAAATTTACCAAACGTTTCGAGCGTGCGTGCGAAAATGAACGATAGACTCTGCGCAGACGTAGGAAATATACGGTAAACAGGCAGATTTTTAATAAACCTGCGTTTCAAGCTCGAGCGACCACAAAAAGAGTCTCAGCCGAACTTATAACATCCTGCTGACAATTTTGCCAAAGCTCCCCCCACGTGCCGCGCGCGACGAAAGCGTGATTGTATACGCGTGCGTGTGCGCAAGAGAGCATCGAATGAAACTCGCCACGAACGCGCGCGCGTATACAAAAAAAGGGTACAACAAACCGAAACACACATGCAAGCGTCGCGCGTTGGTCAAAAAGTCAGAGAGAGTCGTTCGATCAGAGGCTTTTTTATCATCTCTCTCTCTCTCTCTGGATGTCCCTCATCTCTTCTGGCCAGAGCCATTCGTTATACGGGCGTTGCAGCGACGGATTATACGAAGATTGCTGTAAGTGCGGGAGAGGAGAGACAGAGAGAGAGAGAGAGTAGGAGGTGAAATTCTCGGGTGCGACAAACGCATGTTTCGCAATAAACTCGAGGATTATCGGGATATCGATGCTGCTCTCTCTCTCTCTCTCTCTCTCTCTCTCTCTCTCTCTCTCTCTCTCTCTCTTTCTCGCTCTCTCGCGAACGAAGAGTGAGAGCTATGACGCCTCGCGCGCCTCTCGCTAGAGGAAGCTTTTTTAATCGGCGATCCATCAAAGCCTGATTCCCACTCTCTTTCTCGCGAGCGACTCAACCTCGTGTCGGCTATAAGTTGCCGCCTCGATCCGCCTCTCTGTATATGAATGTATGTACAACTGTATAGCCGTCGCTTTTCATTTATGCAGCCGCGGATACGCTCTGTCTCTGTCTCTCTCTCTCTCTCTCTGCTCTCTCTATCCGTATAGCCGTGCGTATGTACCCGTGTATAAACTTGCGTGCGCTGGCTCGGAGCGAAAAGCTTGCGAAGGGAAAGGAAAGGCGTCATAACGACGTAAAAATGATTCGCGCCATCCGGTCACTCGTTGCGCGCTTCTACGTCTCTGTATACTCTGCACTGCGTGTGCGTATGTGTGAGCCGAACGAATAATTAATTCGGAACAGCCGGACGTAACGAGAGACGAGACGAATCGACGAGTGCATCTATACACAGGTGGAAAAATGCTTGTACGATTAACGTTGGGACAAAATTACGAGGGAAAAATCGGCATCGTTAACGGCTCTCTTTCAAGCTCTCGCGCCGAAATCGCTCATGCTGCACTTATTTACCAAGAGTCTAGAGCAGGGGGGGGGGGTGTGCATATTCGTTCAATTTATCGACGCCAGCGCAATCGATTCAAGAAAATTCGATTTATATTCACAGTCCTCGCATAGATGGCAAAGAACACGCATCCGTGTGCTGTTTCGCAAGAATATATATTATATACATCGCCCAAGCTTCGGATATCCACGCGGACATCATCCTCGAAAGCGGCCCATAACGGAGCGTATTATATATCATCAATATAGACACGCGCATCAGCTTAAATATAAAAGCCTCCTTGCTCTCGGCCACACATAGGCAATATATATATATACATACACACACACACACACTCATACTTAGAGCCAAAATCAGAGACGATTCTGCAGGCATAGCGCCACCGCACACGCGCAGAAAGCACGATGCCACTTGTGAGTGTCAATCGCAGATTCCAGCAGTTCTTTGCGCAGTGGCTTGCATGCGCGCGCGCGGCGCGCCTTTATGTATGTATGTGTGTGCGAGCGCCACGCGACAATGCACGTGTGTAACTGCACGATATACACACGTGAGATGCGTCGACGAGCCAAATGGACGCGGCACTGGACGAGGATCACGATCGGATCTATCACGTGGAATCGGGAAAACGCGCATGATTCCATACCCCACACACGAGGTGTGCGTATACACACTCGCACATATATATACATAGCAATATGTCGAATCCGTATATAGGATGTAGCCTCGAAAGCCGCAACAGCTATTACCGCTCACGTGGAATATGATGGTTATCAGCGTCGTTAGAACTTTTCCATTCGCCTGGGCAGGCTTTTGCGATCGATCGATCGATGGATTTCAGGATTATAACGCATAGACAAATGGCTCTTTTTCAGCTTACTGCGCTCCAATACAGCCTGTAGCGCACTACGCCTCTACCTGTCTTGTAGTCGCACTTCGATGCCACTATCCTTAATTTTCTGAATTATAAAATCGATTTTTTGACGATGAGAACCTTCTTTAATTAGCTTGGATTGGCCAAGAGATCAGCGCGTGTCAAAGAGCCTGACCGAACCATCCATCAAACAGAGACAAACATCGATTGTTCGATATACCAGCAGATAATTTTCATTTTCCGCGTAAAATCAATTTTTAATCCGAGCGAAATATTAATTTGGGGATACTTTGTATGGGGCAAGTGTACGGGATTCGCGAGGACCGAAAAAGTCAAGATAACGCGCGTGAACGAGTGCCGCCACTTCCAGATACACCAAGATATATACATGAGCTGTCGCACTCGATCGTCGGCAGAGTTAGCTCGGCTGGGAAAAGGGCAGCCGCGCGAAATAATCGATCGTCTGACAAGGTGATTAAACTTTCATTAAACACAGACTAAATTGCAGTCAAAAACATCGATCCTCCAGCGTCGTCGCGTCGCCGACGACGACGCCCCTGTGTCCGCGCCCACCTTCCCGCGCCCTGACCAGCAGTCTGCAGACTGATGAGATCGAGGTTATCTTGCGCGCGGACTTAATGGGATTAAAAAATGCTGCTTCGATATTCAATAGATACCAGTTAAAACTTCTACGATACCTTCACTACTTCATTTTCTTTCGTATGCAAATGCATTCTGTATACGAATGACAGTTGAATACGTGGCGATCGCACTATCGTTTATTATCGTTGTATTAATAACTAATATAATGCATGTATATATTTCATAAAAAGTTTTATGAATAGCAGCTAGCTCGGCGTTTGCTTTTTATTAAACGTAAATTGTTTGCTTTGAATTCATTTTTGAACACGTATATGAAAATGTCTGCTCTTCTCTGTACATCAATTTTTTACCGGTAGCTTTTACCGGACTGCATTGGTTATACATTTGTTAAAAGTCGAAACCTTGTAAAAAAAAAATGTTGGGTTCAAATAGAAATGGATTTAGATTTTTCATGAATAACTGGAGAATCTTACTGAGTATCACAATGATGATACTAATAGGTGTGCGAATAGTCCCAACGAGTTTACCATGAATCGTATATACTTACAAAGTCATAAATTCACCTTAGAGTAGATAAGGAATGGATCTTTTATCCTCGCGTAAAGTGAATATAAAATATTGTTATACTTCTTAATCAGACAATCTAATCCCCGGTTAATCACACAGTGCCATTCAATATTTCGCGTTAGGATTTGGCTATAGTTTATCTTTCGCCGTCGGCGATCTGATCGGAAAGAATTCTCTGAAAGATTGACGGCTCTTAGCTCTTAGCTCGTGAATTTATCAATCCAGATATAGTCGCAGAGCCCACATTTTCTGTAAATTGTTTGTCATTCGAGATCCAAAGTAATTTCTTCAGACTTTGGCCGCCGAGCTGTAAAAATAGCTATCTCGAATGCATTTTCTTCGCATGTAGATGCTCGAACGGGATTAAGCATTGATTGACTTTATCTGATTCGATTGAACTTGCAATTCACCGATAGGATTCTTGAGCGTTGGAAATGAAAGAAAAAGTACGACATCTGCTGGCCGCCAGATGGAAAGTCATAGAAAGTCGCTTAATTGTGCAGGAAAATTAACATAGCAGGAGAATCTACTTTGCATGTTAGGCTTTTACGGACTGAGAGAGAGAGAGAGAGAGGCAGAAAGACAAAGTCGTTCGAAAGGTCAGAATTGCCAGCCGTCGTGGACCCTTTCCGCGTGTCTCCGAGTTGTACACAGAGATGCCCGCATTGAGAGCGACCCTTTTCTTCTCGGGGCCGTTCCCTTCAGTCCGAGCTCGCACACCCTTAGCTCGTATTCCCCCGTACAAGCGTGTAGGTGGCTATACGTAGGCAGCAGCTCTCCGGACCTCTATAAATTCCCTCAGGATTTTTCTTTCCTCCACTTGCCTTAATTAAAGCCGTCCCTTACGACCCCTCTTACAACCTACTGCTGCTACTCTCTGGCTCCACCCTCGCCTCCATAGGTCGTTTTCTCTTCCTCGGCGTCCGGACCTTCGTCGAGAAATTCAGGAGAACGAGAGAGCTGCGCCCTGCTCCAGCTCCACTCCCTCTGCTCTGCTTTTGTGCGGCATTGCAGGGGCGCATATATTATTCGGCGTTACTTCTCTCTCTCTCTCTCTCTCTCTCTCTCTCTCTCTCTCCCGCCCGCCCGCGCAGACGCGATTGACGGCGTTCGCGAGACAATTAGAGTAATGCCGAGCGCAAGCAATACGTTGCCCCCCCCCCCTCTCCCGTGAGCGTTTAATAATGCAAAGTGGATCGGAACTGCGACAATGGCCGGGCAGTTCTTTTCTTTCTCGAGAAGCCAAGTTGGCTGGAAGACTCTTCGACGGGAGGTTGGCTTGGCGATGGGCCACCGTGTCGATGTAAATTATTGAAAATGTTCTCCCCTACCCTACCTCTCTCTCTCTCTGCATTTTATGATTCCTATACCGATGCCGCTATCTATCGCTTTGTCTCCAGCCATTTTCCAGTGGAGCCAAAAGATTTATGTCAGACGCCCGACTTTCCTCTTTGCACATTCGACCCTTTTCAAAGAGAAGCTCTCGCTCCGCTGAATCTTATCGGGATATCCTTATTCACGCTGATCCTCTGCTGAGACAATGGAGGATCCAAAATTTCATACACAAGTGCCATACGAATAATCGATAATACTCAACTCTTTCATGCTGTTTTTTGAAATATTTTTAATCATTCTGAAACTAATGACTTACGAAGAGCATAGAAGGTTTTGAAAGCTGCTGGTGCGGTTTTGAAGCTTGCTGCAATTATTTGCGTACGTCAAAAAAGGCTGAAAAAAAGCTCGTAGTTTGTTTTTTATTTTTGAACCAAGCTATAATGAAAACACGTGTTCAAAAGGGTAAAGGTACTGGACGGCGAGTTAATTAAATTTGAGATCCCTACGGCGCGCATTTACGTTTTTATTAAAAAGACAAAATTTTTCAAAAGCATTCCCTTGCATTCGTAGTAGTCGACGAATGCAATGTTCTTATTTAAACAAGTGATAATGATTAAAGATAATTAGCGACTTGCTTTCGAAATAATGAATATGCGCTCACGTGAGGAGTATACATAGGCATATATCGACTCGTTGTCTCTCGTCGTTGTCGTCGTCATCGTTCCCTGTCGTTATATAGCGGCAGCGGCAGCCAGCGGGTGTCGTGCGCGTGCGTGGCTCTTGCAATAATTAATTGGAAACACAGTAGAATGTTATTGGGCGCGGGGGCAGCTATCCTATGGTCAACATATAGGTGCAGGCTCAATCAAACTAAAATTGCCAGGATATCATGATCGCCATAATGGACAGTGAATATACACAAACATTTATTTGGCTGTTTTAAAAACGACAGCGCCCGAGCTCTAACTGCCGCATCGTTACAGCCACTGAATGATGTTACACTTTCAAGTTTACGTTAGTACGCTAATAAATTAAAGCTACTATTGGCCTATTTTTACTTTACCAATCAGTGTTTCGTTGCAGAATTTATTCATTCAACTGTTGTCGGATATCATATATCGGTTTGATAAATGAGTGACGCGGCGAGAACTTTCAATTGGAAAGTAAAAATGAATTTATTTTTGGAAAAAGAATATCCAAGTGGCTTCCTGTAGCTTTGAGACCGTATCGAGCTTGGACTAATTATTATCCTAAAACCTGTTTTGGTTCCGAGTCTGTATTATTTTGGTCTATGCTCTTTTTCGTTTTCCTTACAACCTCGAAAAAAAAACTCTATCTCTGAATGTTAATTTAAATAATCACTCCGTCAATTTTCGCTAACAATATACAAAAATATTTCTTAAAAATCTTTGGTTTCGCGAACTCGAGTACGATTTCACTTTAAAGCTAAAGGAGTAAGTATATCACGACGAATGACAAATCTCCGCAGAACAAATCTAATCTCTGGGAGAATTCTCCGAGTCTAACTATCGCCGTGAGAGCGGGACGAGTAGGAAAAAAAAAGAAAAAGAATTTTCTGAAACTTCGGCCAACTCACTTAATCCTTCTCCCCTACTCCCAATATATAAGTCTTGGAGTGTCCATAGCGACCCAGAAAACTTCATAATTGCAAAAGTGCACATCGACGCAACGGAAGAAAAGTTTCTCGCTTTGCAGCTTAACTTTTTCCTTCTCGTGGCCTCGCCAAAGTATTTTAATTCCACTCTCAGCCATTGAATCTAACAGCAGTGGCGCGCAGCTTGACGGAAACAAGAAGCTCGTATAAGTGTAGAAAAAAAAATAGAGGAAGGACGACACAGCGTGGAGAAAAAGAAAATCAGCAGCCGGTGCGCAATAGAGCGAGGGAGGCGCAAAGTTTTCTCGGACGTTGGCTCTTCAGCACGGGACACCGCAACCTCGTGGTTTTCAGCGAAACAGAACGCCAAGAGATAGAGGCAGCGAGAGAGAGAGAGAGAGAGAGAGAGAGAGAGAGAGAGAGAGAGAGAGAAATAGTTATAGCATCGGCCGTTGTATGTACATGTACATTGTACAACAAGTTTTAGCGCCTAAAAAGTTCTTCGAGTGTCCTAATCTCTATTCGATGCATCTGAGCAGCAAAAAAGGTGATCATGTTTGCTCAAGGAAAAAACTTCTTTGCGATATTTTATTCGTTCGAGGGAGGGTAAGGGAAATAATCTCGGCCAGCTTACCAGAAGGCAATCAATTTCAATGGAACAGAAAAACTATTTTTCATAGAGTCAAAGCTTTTCGAGTCTTTTTACGGAAAAGGGGTTATTTGGATTTAAGGATCATTAAAGGACGAAATCATTATTTTTGCACTATGTGACAATAAATTTTCTTTAAAACATACGTGTAAATCTTTCGATTTCACGACAGCGATATTCTCGACTGATCACTATTAATTCTCTCGAGTAAAACTATCGTCTGCAAAAAAAAGAAGGATATTTCTTACTTTGTTCGAAGAAGTTCTTTTCGGCAAATGCGCACGCCTACATCGACGATGGGGAGAAACGGTGAGCGGAGCTATGCTATGTATATAGCAGAATGAGCGACTGTGGGCTTATATTCTACGGATGCTTGATGCTACATTCGTTAGCATTGACGCGACAGTGTATTCAGAATTGTTAATACGTTCTTGATGGCGAATGAAAATGCCGGGTCAGCAGCGCGCGCGGCCGGAGACACGGCAAATGAGATGCTGAATTTCGGAGTGATTTTGAGTGATAATGTTATGCTTGGCGGTTCACTCTGTATATCTCTTTCTGCCCCGCTCTGTCTCTCTCTCTCTCCCTCTCTCTCTCTCTCTCTCTCTCTCTCTCTCTCTCTCTCTGATGAAATTAGCGTGGCTGGTATTGATTAAAATTAGTGCAAATACATGGCATTTCGAATTCGTCGTAATTGGGTTTAAAATCGATCCAAGAGAGTATATTCATTCTATTGAATTCATTTGGTGGCGATTTTAATCCGAAAGCACGATTGCTCAGCAAGGTCGCAAAGAGAAACTTTAATGATGGATATGGTATTTGTAACTATATTTCAGACTGCATTAAACATAATTAATTCTGCTAATGTGGAGCATCCGAATGAAATGTCGGAGTGGAGGGATTGAACGACAGGAGCAGAATGAGTGTACCTACTTAATTGGTACAAGGAACGCGCATCGAAAATAAAAGCATCGCGAGATAAGTGAAAGAAATCCGGTCGAGGGTACATAAGCTCGGAAACGTCCCCATCGAGTTTATCGCGTCCTCTCGTCTATCTCGTCTATAAATATGCGCGCCAACCTAGACACGAAATTCGATGAGCTCTCATCGCGGGTTGCGATATGCAGTCGCGCGCAGAGAGCTGTATAGCGAGCGAGCAGACTCTCCCTCGGTCTCATTAATTCTGTGTAGCGCGCGAAAGTCCCGAACAGATCATGATACGCAGGCCTAGGGAGAGGATGAGGGTGCTGCTGCCGCCGCCGCGGCCGCTGCACTGCAGCGAGCGTGCGATATGGGAAAAGCACTGGGCAAAGCAGTGGCGGCTATACATAGTCGGCCTACTTGGCTGCTGCTGGCGCTACTGCCGCCGCCGCCGCTGCTGCCGCTGCTGCTGCTGCTGCTGCTGCTGCAAATCCATCCCTGAGAGCGAGCGCAGTCTAGCGCAGTCTAGCGCAGAGCGGATATGGAGGCAAGGGAGCTTTTGCAGGCGCTCATTCCTAACGCTGGAACGAGTCGAACTCGTCCGTAACGGCTGCAGTAGCAGTAGCGCGCGCGCGGCAGCGTATAGTTTGTAGTGGTGTCAGCAGCGGGGAGGAAAGCCTCTGACCTCGGCCGTTTGTACACGCATACTCGCGCGCATGTGCGTCTGTGTGTGTGCACTCTGCACTCTGCACTCGCACGCTCCACACCTATACATGTATATACGTATATATATGCAATATATGCATGCAGCGCGCGCTCGCCGAAAGAGCGAGACGGGGCTAAAGCGTCTATCCCACTCTCGGCTCTCTCGAGCACATCGACCGAGAGGCTGTGTTTTTGCGGGTGTGGCTTAGCGCCGCGCGCGCGTTTCTACTACCCCCGCCGCCGCTGCCGCCACCGCCGCCGCCGCCGCCACCGCCGCTACCTCCGCTCCTCTCCCTATGCGAATTTTGCGCTCTCTTCGTCTCTCGCACTCGCTTTTATGCCGCTATACTGCCACCCCTCTACTCTCTCTCGCTCGCTCGCTCTTTCCACTGCGTATGTGTCTCTAAAGGTTTGGGCAGAGTCGTTGCACGCGCGCACGTATGTGTGTGTGTGTGTGTGTGTGTGCGCGCGGCTATACTGCTGCTTTTCAGCCGGCACCTTCGGCTACTGCTGCTGCTTGTATGCAAAGCGAAACTGGCGGACTTCTGATAATATTTCGTTATCAACATAACGAGAGAGAGAGAGAGAGAGAGAGAGAGAGAGAGAGAGAGAGAGAGAGAGAGAGGGGTTGCTGCGGCATCTAAAAATAGAATGGCAATATCGATTTCAAGCTCTAATCCAATGCAATTCTCTTTCTTGCGATGTGCACTTTTTCTGCGGATCTTACGGCGATAAGTCAGGCCGCATGAGTATTATGTACAATGCATGGCATACAGTGCTCGGGCAGCAAATAAAGGAGAAACGAGATAAAGAGTATTCATTAGTTGAGGACCGCGTTGACCGACGCGGATTCCGCGCTCTCTTCGCCGTTTTTTATTCTGCGACGGCTATTGACGAGCCAACACACCGCTCATGGAAAGATTCTTTTTCAATCTTAATCACATTCTTCTGCTCGTTTCTTTAATTACTTTCACCGCTTATCGTTTCTTAATCAGTTAATTATCGAGAAAGAAAGTCTAAGTACTATAGTTGTATGTTATACTTGCGATTTGCCAATGCCGATCCGTACATGTATTGCCTGTTTCAATAGGCAATGCTATTCTACAATGTTCTTTTATTCCTTCCGGAAAACTAGTATTGCTGTTGAATAATTAAATATAAACTTTCTTCATAAGCATTATTTCGCAATCTCAAATCCCAGATTGCACAGAGTTTTAATCTCACCTCGATAAAGCATCAATTTAATATTGCTCTGTTATAAGGCAGTCTTCGGTTATCGCTGATTATTACATCAATGCGATAATATTTTTTTGCAAATCAATATAATGTCATAGGACAAAGATTCTATTCAATATGTGATTGTTATCCGAACGTTGTGAATTACGAGTGTCTCGATTAACTTTTCAGACAAATAATGGAACGCACGGTGCTATATTGATGGCGCTAGTAATCCTAATCTTTGAATAAATAGATCTCAAGTTACGGGCTCTGCGTTACTTTTCATATATGCTGTTAAAATTCGTTTCAAATAAAAAGTATAATTAATTCAACCTTCAGAATTTGAAGAGAATTGACAAATCTTCTTCAATCGCATTTAATGCTTGTAAAGAAATTCGCAGAAAGAGGAGGAAAACATTGTCATGAAGTAAGTTATTAACCAAATGCATTGTCAATAAGCATAAATGCAATTTCGCAATAAATATTTCATCAAGCCTTTGGATCAATTACGCAGTATAGAGATGGACGTATTGGAAAGCCGTGATATGTCTCGATAATTCGTATCTAATCTTTGGAGAACGAAGGCTCGATTCGAATCGTTATTGCGTGTCGCCGTATACATTAATTACTTCGACATTTCCCGCAGAGATACAACTTCCGATATGCTACATTCTTTCTTTTTCACTCCTGATGCTAAATATAAGCCCGCATATGCATATGTAAGCGTTATAATTTCCCGAAAGACCCGAAGCATTATAAAGCCAAGCCGAAGTGATGCGCAACTGCGTAGGTATATCAGCCGACCTTCAATAGCATCTCGAACGCACAAACACACCCACACCCACACACACATGTATATGTACAATATACACGCATGTGCATAGATATATAGCAAAGATTTATTGTCCCTAATACCTATTGACATTGAAAAGGTAATCTGGGTAAGTGGCCGTTGGGCAGCGGCCTAACTCGTACGCTTCCGGCCATCGGCCCGACACGTATTTTTTTTTTTGTATATTCCTATCAATACACGCGGCGATGGAGCTCGCGCGGCCAGCTGTTGCCTCCTTTTTTCCTGGTCGCACGCCGGCGCAAACTCGCCTTTGAAGCTCATCTTTTTTTTCGACGCGTACGCGTTCACTATATTTGTACGTATGTATATCCATATATACAAGGCGGAGAGTGAGAGAAAGCCATGCGCTATATACGTATCATCGGTACACACCGCACCGCGAGACTCGATCTGCATCTGCCATCGACGTGCTCTTATTTTTTTTTTTTTTTTTTTTTTATCACCGGGTATAACCGTAGTATCTCTTGCACTCTTCTTCCTTGTGTTTCCGGAGGTCTCCGTACGATGGTATAACCGCATAAATGACATAACACGCGAGCGTTAGGTATACGCTGTCATGGATTTAATTTGACGCGCACTGTTTACAATATCGGCGTTACGTATTATATATCGAAACAGAATTTGATAAAAGCAAGGCCAACCGCAACGCGACGGTGGACGCAAGATTTTCGTTCGCGCCGTATTTTACCAATTTTGACAAGGTGTATGCATCGATTAGAATTCAATCCCCGTCGCCGCATGTTTGTTAGGCTTGTCGCGCGACTCGAAAATATAATGGAAACCCGTCGATCGCAATTAAAAAGCGATCGATTTTCCACGAGTGCGTATAATAAATATTTAACCTCGAAGCCTGCTCCGCGTCCACACGTGCACTCGGCGCAAAGGGATAACAGCATGTTAATAAGAATAACAACAAGGCAGAAGAAGAATAATAAATACAAACTCGAAAGACGCAGTGGCATTGTTTATCCATTGTTTTCGCGTTATTGAAAAACAAGTCGCGCGTCCATGTACACATATTTTAATTGTTACGAACCTGCGTCGAGCGATGTGTACAGACAGCGCGAGAGAAAGAGACGAAGGCAGAGAGGAACCGCGCCTTCAAAACGGATGATTTACCGAGTCGTCGCCGGCTAATTAGAAGAAAAAAGCGCGACAGCACTCAGGAGTGCAAACATAATTAGGGAAACGTGGCAGACGAAGAAAAGGGTTTATTCCGACTGTTTGACGACACGCGATACGCCTGCGCGAGTAGCCCAGACGCTGTTCGAGACGACCTGAGCTGTGTATAAGGGGAAGAGTCATCCCGCAAGTGGTCATCGCTAATGGGCACGATAAAAAGCAAGCGCGATGTTTGTCCTCCTATATACTTATGCATACACGTGCGGCTACGTAAGAAAAACGATATGCTAGCACTTATATACTGAATATGGATGAATTGAAGCTTTTTTTATTGTTCACGGTGTGCTTTTATTGTCCACAAAGAAAAGCGCGACAAACCCGAAGGAGGAGGGGAGAGGGACGCCGCTATTTTAACAAAAATAAACAAAAGCTCCGTTATATTATTGTCGACGATCACATACGAAATTCAATTAACGCACAACAACAACGATAAGCTTACTTTATTTTCTGTCGCTATACAAGATGACAGCGTCGTGTATGCACGTCTCACGGAAATCATTTTTTCCATGGTTTTTATTACGGCTGGATATAAGTTTAAATAAAAAATTGGAAAAAATTGGTTGATGAAAGATTAATTCTATGGCGCGTGTTTTGCATAGTGATGGACTACTAATAGCTAAGATTACACGATAGAATTGACAGAAATCACTTAATAAATCATTTCACGTAAGATTTAATTAACATGACGTTATTTTTGAGTACCTATACATAAACATCGTTTCCTTCTGGCATGCCAAAAATGGGAAACAAATAGCTCCAAAAATACAAACTTCCAGTTGGTGCTTCCACTTGGAAATTACCAAGTTTTCGTATGATAATAACCGGGCAGTAGCAGCGACGGCAACTATTATCATACAAAAGCTCAATTAATTTCCAAAAGCGGCTGCAGCGAGCAGCTTTAAAATCGACAGACAGAAACTTTCGGATAGAACACCAGCAGCAGCAACAGCAGCAACGCTCACATAATATACTAAGGTTAAAACGAAACTATTTTAGCGTCGCACACGTGCGGCAAACTCAACACAGTCAACCACGCGTCCAGTATAATCGAGTTTCCGAACACACTCGCCCGTTTAAATTTTCGCGCTGCAAACGATCGGCGACGGCTCTGGCAGTTCGCCCGACAATTGCTACAGCCCACCGGCATACAACGTATAGACGTACACAGATACATAGTATATACATATACATATAGCGAAGCTCGAACAATCGAGAACTTATTAACGTAACTATTGCAGCGGGGGCGTCGAAACTTCTTGCTCGAATATACATATATACATAGCGAGCAGTCGTCGTCGTCGTCGTCGTCGTCGTCGCCGCCGCCGTCATCATTATTTTCAGGCGAACGATGGCTTGGAAGCAAGTTTCCGTGATTGCTTGGTGAAAAAGAGAGAAAGAGAGGCAGACAAGAGCGAGAGAGAGAAAGCGTTTTGACGGGCAATTGTTCGGCAAATTGGAGTGATGCGAGCGCTTTGTTTACTTGCCGGAGTATTCAATATAATGTGGCTGAATGATACCGCCTTTCGTTATTTCGCGCTCGTTGATTCATCGACAGTGCGGTAAGCCGAAATTCCGTTATTTAGCTTATATCCGATCGGCGCATAACGCACGACGTTTTGTTTCACAAATGAGCTGAAAAATATCGAGCTTTCGCTCTCGATCGTTTATTCAATCGCGCGGCGCGCGTTCCGATTCAACAATACAAGCATTTAGTAGCCGGCAACAGCAGCAGTAGTAGCAGCAGCTTTGAAAAAAAGGCATGTGTAAGCTCAATAGATGCGCAAATAAAAACGAAAACTATCGAAAGAGGAGAGAGTACAGGAATGGGAGAGAGAGAGTGCATGAATTAAGCCTCATATTTATATTGGCTCACGTTTGTCCCCCGCACAGGCTCGCAGTAAACGGCAAAGATGGAGCTTGCGTGCACATAGCCTATACACGTCCGCGCATCCACGCGCACACGCGCGAGAGCCCCTGAATAAATCAATTACTCAACTTGGACAATCGTTACAAATGCTTTGCGACAGCGCGCGCGCATAACCGCATCCGTGCAGCGCCGCGTATAAGCGCGTGCCGCAACAACAAAAATAGAAAGCAAGAAAATTTTTCCGCCGCGACCATTCGATACGTATACCTAATACGTATATGTATACATACGTATATTGAATAAAAAGTCGCTCCCGAAAAATCCAAAGCCCGTGGAAAAAAAGGCTAAGCAAACAGTCGGGGATTCCCCCGGTGACCGCGCGCGCGTGAAAACTGTAATAAAATACAAATACAGCAAAACAACCCGTCAACTTAAACATTCCCTTTTCCCAGTCAGGCTCGCGCGCGCGCATCGCTCATTCAACAAACACGGAGCGCCGGCGCGCACTGCCCGCACGCACACTCGCACGGGCGTGTGTATATAGGTACAGGCGCGTATAGAGTATAGCTGCCGAAAAAAACACGTGTACGTACAAAAGCCACAGGGCGCTTTGTCGCTGCCGACGCAACCGAGTGACATGCGAGTACTAGTCTGTGTAAAATATAGAAAAAAATGCTCTTTCTCTCGCTTACACGCGGCAGCCAGAGAAGAACGGCCATTCAAAATCGATTTCGCTCTCTCGCTCCCTCTTTATCTTTTTCGCGGCACGCTGCCGCTGCTGCCGCTGCCGCTGCTGCCGCTGCCGCTGCTGCTGCTGCTTCGATGCGGACGCGGAAAATATGAATGAAAAACCCCGGCTGCCGATTCTTCGACTCGAGAAGAGAGAGGGAGAGAAATCGATCGACCACGTGTTTGGCACCTGTTCGTCCTGCCCCAGAGGAGCCGATTTCCGATTGGCTGTATTCGCCTCGTCGGGCAGTTGGCTTAATGGAGCGTTAGATCCTCTGCCGCCGCCGACACTTTTCTCCATTTTCTTTGCCGCCTCGTGCCTCTGTATGTATGCGCATTGCGAGTCTCTCTCGCTGCTTTCTTTGCCTTTCGACTTGTCGAGCAGTGCAGTGTTTATTCGCGCCATTCGCATCAACTTTTATGTACGAAGCCGTACGAATCGATAGGACTGTCGACTGTGTGCACACTGCACAGTGTACAATACGTACGAGCGATTTTTCTTCGTTACCTTGGTAGGCTTTGGCCGAAACCTTGTTCGATGAGGCGAGGAAGAAGAGAGAAGTCCGGGCGTCGACGAGGGACAGTTGCCGCACCGCAAAGGTGCAGAGGCGCAGCGGCAACTGCCGAGGAACGAGGAGACATTCTTTTCGAGGCGCAGTCTGCACAATTAATTTCCGCTAGACGGGGGGCGACTGTCCCGCCGTCGCAAGCTTCAGATAAAAGCCGACTGGCAGTGACTAATGCGTCAGAAAGACACTCGGAGTTAAAAGTTTATCAGGACTCGCGGCCCTGCGAAATTCCATACATGAGAGTATGAGCGAAGCAATGAACAAAGGAAGATGAAACGCGCAGACGGATGCGTCTGAGAGCAATAGCAGGAAAAAAAGGAGGGACAGGGGAGGGGGTGAAGAAGACCGCGCGCAGAAAAGAGGCGAAAGAAGAAGACGCAGACGAGCTCTCCGTAGACACACACAGTCACACACGGGGGCTAACGCCGCAGAAAGCTGCAGACACGTAGATATACCAGGGACGCAACGCGCGCGCATATCCAGAGGAAATCCCAAGGATCAGAGAGAACCTTTGTAGGAAGCGGGGGTGGCGGTCGGCTATTGGAGGGTCTGGGGGGGGGGGGGGCTAGCTCGGGTTTTCGGCCGTCGGACCACAAAGGCGGTCCGCTCCCTCTCTCTTCGCGCAGGGCGCCTCTGAAAATGAGGAGCATAGGAGGTGGACCTAAGCCCGTCGCCACCGCTAGCGGGATAAAGGAGAAGGAGAAGTGCTCCGCCGCGCTAAGCGCCAGCGAGAGAGAGAGAGAGACAGAGAGAAAGCCAACGAAGGACGATCAATAAGGAAAGCATCGCTGGAGGGGGTCTTTCTCTCTCTTATGTTGAGCCAGGACCTCAAGCCCGCCCGACGACTGCGAGGGCGGGGGAAGAGCTACTGCGTGCCTTACGATAGGGATAGGGGAGCCCTCGCAAGAAAGAGTCGAGAAAACATTCTGAAAGGGGCTTTCATGCACGGCTGAGTCCAGTCTGCGTACGTGTATCTATGTATGCGAAAGGGTCGACTCGAGGCTGAAGATGGAGAGGAAGAGTGAGAGGGAGGGAGAAAAAAGAGTCGGACTTTTAACTTTGAGAGCAGGAGAGGATCTCGCGTTAAAGAGATATAAGGAATGGGCGCTTTCGCGCCTTTTTCTCGGGGGAGCCGAGAAAAGTAGCGCTTTAATTGCTTCTTCTTTGAGGAGAGCTTTTTCCTCTCGACTTTTTTATTTGCCAACCTGACTCTACTTCTTCTCTTCTTCTTCTTCTTTCATTCAGCTCTTCTCGTTCCTTTTGCCTCGGGGGTGTTTTACTAAGGTAATTTCACCGTTTAACATTATTCTTTGTTTATGTTGCTGAAGTGCGCTTCTTCCGCTACCCGACCCCGTTCATACTCTAGATTACGAAAAATAATTTTCAATAAAATTACAAAACCAAATAAGCTTTAACAGCTGCGAGCATATCTTTCGCTTCCCAATACCAATTATCCATTCTCAATTAACCGCATCTCTCAATTGTACTGTTTTTCACAAATATTTATAGATGCGAACTCGACGTTCATCTAAGCAAAAAATTGATCTAAAAAAGTTTTGATATAGAAATATTATTTATTATTTACTTCATCCGAATCAATCCGCATATCTACTATGCGTACTCCAAGTTCCATGAAGTTTTTCACTGGCACTATGCACTGTAAGATTTTTCACAAATGAACGTATGCAATTAATTGATTCTTACAGAGATGTAAAGCGTAGATGTGAAAGATTAAAAGATTTGTAAGTTACAAAAAAATAATTTGAAAACAAATTGAGATTATTTGAAAGACAGTACCGGTTCTTTTCCAAGACTTTATTAGTAAATAAAAAAAAATCGTAAACCTTGACAATCGTGCCAAGCAACTTAATACTCTGACGGCTGAACTCGGGAAGTTTCATGCGGAGGACCATTCATAGCTCGGCGTACAGCCGTGAGCGAGCGAAGAAAAAGCAGGGGCTATCCTTTACCGCACGACTGCGGCGGCGACAGCAAAGAGAAAAAGTCCGAGGGTATCCCTCGGCGCAAGGCGCGAGAGTAAAGAGGAAGAAAAAAAGAGGCGCAGGGGGGAATCCGGATAAGAGCCGAGCACTTGGCAGCGAGTTCAATGCTTGGCCGTCTTGCGGAGACGCGTCTAATCCGTCGCGCGTTAGCATTGTTCTGAGTGTCGATGTAGATATTCGTTCTTGAGGCGCTGCGGAGACCGGCGCCGGCTGCTGGTTAGCTTTATTGATCAGTAAGACTCTGCGCATCTGTCTCTCTCTCTCTCTCTCTCTCTCTCTCTCTCTCCTTCTCTATGTATATATACATGCAATACATATATACGCATGTATTTTAGTCTCTCGTTCGGCGCTTGCACGGCCCCTCTCACACAGCGTCTCCCGTTCCGTCGTCCTGCGGAGAATTCGCTCTTCACTGTGCGCGCTGTATATTTATGTATATACACCTATCGCGCGTCTATGTACATTGTACATTGGTGTGCGCGAGCTTTCTAGTCGCCCTTAACACTGGCTTAGCGGCCGACACCGTAGCAGCTTCTATCATCTTTCGATGTGTGTGGGTCCGTGTGTGGTAGTGTGTGTATACCTACCCTCTTTGGTTCCTCCTCTTTCTCGGCAGCTGCCTCAACTGTATCCGCAACGAGCTGACCAGCACATGGTTAAAGCCACGCTTAAGCGAGTCTCATTGTGTTTGTTGCCGACGCCCCGAAGAACACAGCCCGTGCAAACTACCCGTAGTAGCCATAGTCGCCGTACAGCCCCCGTTCCCCTCCCCCCGCGAAACCACCCCCGCTGGTCTCGCTCGTCTTTGCCTTATTTCGCAGTATTGCTGTCTTGCTGATGACGGTACACTCGCGACTCTCTCTCTCTCTCTCTCTCTCTCTCTCTCTCTCTCTCTGCGTATTATATATCTTTCTCATTTTTGCGGGACGCCTTACTCCAAGGATTAATGAGCTCCGAGAGATAAATAGCTGTTAAGCTTTTTACTTATTCAGATCTCTGCTGCGTGTATTCTATATATATAATTAAATATGCACACACGCACAGACGCACACGCGGACACGCGGTTATATTCCAAAAGCTGGATAAACTCATTTTTATACGCGCCCGCGCGATAGCATACATTATGAGATTATTTTAGCCAAAATGATACGCCCGATTATTACGTATTTTTGCTACTTTACTGCCCAAAGATATGACTTTCCAACTAAAAGGTTTTTCCCGATTAATTATTACTCTTCGGCCAGAGTCAAACAGTTTCGAATGCGCAAATAATGAATTGTTTATGCTTCAATATTTAGCTAGTCCGTAATGCCGACTGAAATTTAATCCGATTCTTGCGCGCCCGCTGCTAATAATACACCCGGGGCACGAGGGACCGTCATTAGATTAATTGCATCACAGTTTATGCAGTAAATATGCTTTTCTCGTCAATATTTTAAGATATTCTTTGTTTTTTTTTTTATAAAAATCGTCTACTACAGCAATTACGAGATAGTATACTTCGATACAAGTGTGTAAAAGTTGATTCTAAGCGAGTGTAGAATCAATTTATGCACGTGTATCGAACGTTATTTTTCGATACAGGGGACGTGAATTGCAAATTAAACTCACGCGAAGTGTATGTAAAAGCACAATTTACGCACACTGTATCGAAAACATACTTTCAGAAAAGCGAAATAATGTTTCTTATCATAAACACGAAAATATAGCAGAGTGTGTATTCTGTGAAGGACTCGGTCCCCCACGTATTAGATTGGCGAGTGCGGTTACAGTCGAATTTCGCTCGTGCACATCTACACTGGCAGAGTATAAGCATATGGATATCAGCACATAGAACTGGCGGCGGTACACGTATACATATAGAGGAGAGAGAGAGAGAGAAGAGCATCGTCGATCCCTCGGGCTCTCCTTCGCTTCGCCCGGGCAGCAGGACTCGCTCCGTCTCGCTTCCGCATTTTTCTTACGTCCCCCTCGACGCCCTTACGTTTCGTCGAGCCCCACCTCTCACTTTTCCCACCCTCGACTCCCGAAGCTCGGCTGCCGCAACTACTATGGCTCTCTCTCTCCTATCCTGTGCACACACACACGGGTATCCGTAGCAATGTGTGTAGGTGTGGCCCTTCTATCTATCTTTCTCTCCGATGCATACATATACGTAGAGAGAGAGAGAGAGAGAGAGAGAGAGAGAGAGAGAGAGAGAGAGTACGTAAGTGCGAGGTTGGCTCTGGAGGTGAGATTAAATTCTAAGCGGGTATATGTGCGAACGCTGCCGAGGAAGTGGAGGGAGGCAACTACTGCTGCCGCTGCGCCCCTTCATCCGCTGCCCGCCGCCCGGCAGACGGGCATTTTTCTTAGCTCGAAACGCCGGGAAAAGGACTACATACCTAAATTAATATCCACCCTCGTCGTCGCTGCCGCTGTCGTCGTCGGTCGTCGTCGTCTCCATATATACGAACGAGAGCTAGCCCCCGAGTAGACCCGCATACATCGAATCCCGCGCGCTTGTCTGCAGCAGCGCGTTTTCTGTACGCGTGTGTGTGTGTGTGTGTATGTGTGTAGAGCCCGCGGAGTATAAACGAGGATACGAGCTGCGCACACAGAGGAATAACTTGGCCGGGAAGGAAATTTGCGCGCACAGAGACGATGAGCGGAAAAGGGGTTTGAGAGAGCAAGTTAGTTTCTAGCCCCGCAGTGTGTGTGTGGCTGCAGTGTATACGTGTGCAGCGTGCAACTATATAGTTATAAGCATCGCACGTGCGGCGATGCCATACGGGCTATTCGAGCTAGAGCGAGCTCTATATTCGTCCCTCTCTTTCTCTTTAGCTATATAGTACGCCTTGCTGCGTAGGAGAACCCCCGCAGGACTTCTAGCGGCCATTATTTAGCGCGCTTAGAACTCGCTTTGGGAGAAACGCTCGTCGAGTTCTTTCTCTCTCTCTCGCTGGTCCTCTATAGGTGCGCCGTATAGTTTAACGACCGAGAAGCGAGACGCAGAATTTACGCAAATAGAGAGAAAGATCGCGACCGTTGCGCCTGTCGTCTTCTTTTATTTTAGTTTCGCTCGGTGTTTCTTGTTTTTTCTGCGTTCATTTTTCGCCTCGCCGTCGTGCGTATATCCCTATCGTATTCTTTGGATACAATTATCTCGGTAGCGCGACACGATTTATGACTTTCCGAGAGTGGGCAATGTAATCAAGCGCCGCAACGCAGAAAGTTATCGCTCCAATTATTCTGACAGCGATGATTGTTAATTATAGGAGCTGATAGGTTCTACAGCTGATGAATTGCGGCTCGCCGTTGTTGCGCGAGTTTTAATAATTGTCAGGGATATCAGGTTCTAGCGTTCATTTGTCGAAGCCTCATAAGCATTCGTTCGCATACTTGTTTTTCTAATCCTCATAACGTAATAGCGCGATTAGCCCGGCGGGCTGATAATAGAGCGAATCGCTCGAAATTACTTGCGCGGGAGGGCGGGCGGCGACCGGACCCCAATATTTCCGCGCGCTGAAAATCAAAATAATTAATTTCGAATCCTAATGGCAGCGAGGATGGGAAATTAATTTGCTTCAAAGAGAAATGATTCAGTCCGCGCAATAAACGCGCCATTCCCCGGTATTGCTTCGCATTCAGGCTGGCCAGCTCGCGCGCACACCACGATGTATACGCGCACTCGCAGACGTGTGTATAGAAGCCGCGCGCAATAGCAGCAGAGCAGAGAGGCGCATAGGGCGCGCGACGACATTAGAGTTTCGGGGATAGTCGAGAGAAATTCGAAATATGGTTCTATTCCTTCAAGCGCGACGACGTCGTCAGCGCCGCCGCCACCTCCGCCGCCGTCGTAGTCGTCGTCGTCATATGTATGCGTGTGCGCTTGTATAGAGCTCACGGGTCAACCCTTTCGTGCGAAATTACGCCGACCCTCCGGGATACACGACGGCGGCAGACAGACGACTTC
The DNA here is from genome assembly GCA_018906965.1 of Philotrypesis tridentata. NCBI lineage: Eukaryota > Metazoa > Arthropoda > Insecta > Hymenoptera > Pteromalidae > Philotrypesis > Philotrypesis tridentata. Next base: position 8,876,505 of record JACCIB010000003.1, read on the forward strand.
GTTATCATTACGAGCTGCAGTCGCCCGTGGCTTCGACAAAATGTCACATCGCTCCCTCTCGCTCACTCATGCGGCCTCTCGGTACTTCTCTCACTCTCTCTCTCTCTCTCTCTCTCTCTCTCTCGGCTGTGCGATTTATGCAACTTCTGGAAACAGATAATAAGCGGGTATTTGCTCCGTCGCCAATCGACTTAATTAACGTCGAGCTCTCGCTTGCGTTTGTTTTTCGCTGCACTTGAGCGCGGTGGTGGCGGTGGCTGCGGCGGCGGCGGCGGCGGCGGCAATCTCGCTGTCTCTATTGACCAAGCCGATGGATTCTACTGAATTTATACTATTTTCGGGGGGAGCAGTGTCGATATCGAACGCTCCCGCGAAATAAAATCTCGAGTCTGCTGCTATTTCTGACCTGCTTTTAATGAACGCTTCGTGCGCCAGGTAAGCTCTGTCGCGTCGCGACAGCGGTATTATGGTGAAAAATCAGAGTCGGTGCCGGGCAACGGGAGTTTGTTCCATCGCCTCTCTTTCTCTTGCCATCGATGTTCGGCTATTTTGTTCCAATGCCGACGCCGTCGCGGTCGCTGCTCTTCGATAGGGAAAAAATTAAGGGCGCGCGCCGGCCTGACATCGGTAAATTGCCGGCATTGATTAAACCTTGGACTGAATTATAAACGACCTGCAGTCGGCACACATTAAACTGGCAACTTTTTTTCACACCCTTACAAAGTAAAATAAAAGCGTTTAGTGCACTCGTGTGTATATGCTTTGAATTGGGGCGAGCATTTCTTCCGGGCGCGATCTCGAGCTTTGGAAAACTGGGATTTATTCCTTATAGACAGATCAGGGTCTAAGCTATTGGTTCGCTCTCTCTTTGCTCTCTTTCTCTCTTTCTCTTTCGAAATCGCATTATAGCAGCGAAACGAGAGACTGTTCTCTGAGCGCTAGAATATTCGCATGATCGAAACTCCTGCGCCGCAAAATGCAAACTCAATTTGAAATTCAACGGGTGAAAGTCCAAACCCTTTGGGCAAACTCTTATCGGGTTTATGGTCGGGCGAACGAGAGAGAGAGAGAGAGAGAGAGAGCATTAGAAACGCCGAGCAAACTAAAAAGTCCCTTAAACTGGTAAATTAGAATTTGCAAATACAAATTCAGGTGAGGCCTCGAGCTTGTCTCGACTTTCTCTCTGTCTCTCTGAGCCCGGAGTTTGCCAGATTATGCAAAATAACTCGGTGCGATCCGAAGTTACCCCCGGCGGCCAACAAAGTTGGGAAATATCGCGCGCTCGTGTATATCCCGGAGCCGCGGCTGCACTACCGAACTACTCCGGCGAAGCGTATTATATTCGAAAATAACGCTCCTAAACGCTCCCACCTCCCCCTAATAAATTCATAATCTTTCGTTCCATCCGCGCCGGGCTTTCCGCTGCTTTCTCTCTCGCAACTCTCGTCTCCATACTTTCTAAGCCGAGTGTACGCCACTACTATCTAACTACTACTACTAGCACTACTGCTGCTGCTAGTCGTTCCTGGACTTAGATTTAGGGGCTGCGGCGCTCGCTTCTTGTTGGCGTCGAGGGGAGGCAGCCGGGGGGGGGGGACTTGTCTCGCAGAGGGGGGAGGGGGTGGGCAGGGGGTAGGGTTGTTTCGCATTTACATATCGCGTGTATAGCCTGACTAGATGACTAGGCGGATGAGGGGTTGGCCGAAGGAAGAGAGCTGCGGGGGGCTGCGCCGGTATATAAGAGCTCCAGCGCTACGGCTATAGCTTTGCTTCTGCTCTGGCAGCGGTATTAAGAGCAGGAAAGGGGTAGGTGCTGGCAATTCTGGCAACATGGCCGTGCGCAGCCGGCTGCATGTATAAGGGGAAAGAGAGAGAGGCGAATAAGGTGCTGTATTACGGAAAAGGTGCGATGGCGGCGGAATCGAGCAGAGCCGAGAATGTTCCTATATGCATTTTCATCTCGTGCGCTGGAAACTGGTCTCCTCCTCCTGCTGCTGCTGCTGCTGCTGCTGCTGCTGCTGTCGTATAACCCTCTCCTTCTCCACCTCCGCCTCTTCCTCCTCCTGCTACCTACTCCCTTTTCCCACCCGCACATATACAGAGAACCATCCCTGCTGTCGCCCGTTTTCTATATCCACTTTGCTTAGACGACGTGATTCTCCGACGCGTCGACTCTCTCTCCCTGTCTCTCTCTCTCTCTCTCTCTCTCTCTCTCTCTCTTTCTCCGTGCACATACTCGTTCGGCCGGCGCCGAGCTTCGCGGGTTATTGGATTATTAAGGACCGCTATTGGATTAAGCGCGATTTCAGTTCCGCGACTCATTTCGAACTTATATGCATAGGAAAGAGAGGGCGAGGGAGGGCGAGGGAGGGCGAGGGAGAAAGAGAGAGAGAGAGAGAGATAGTGGTCTGCTGGTTTATCTATAGCTATATAGAATGCAGTGCCAGCGAGAGAGGCTTTGCGGTCCTCGGACGGTCCCTGCTCGTCGCCGCGGCAGAGCGCGATTGGTCGCGACGCTCGTCGAACTTTCGAGAAAATAGCCTCCGCACTGCCAACTGAATACTAACGGTAGTAGTAGTAAAAGTAGCACGAGTAGTAGTAGTAGTAGCAGCAGCAGCAGCAGCAGCAGCAGCAGCAGCAGCAGCAGCAGTAGTATTGGTACTAGTACAGCCGTACACAGACATTGCGCGAAGGGAGCCTTAATGTATGGAGAACTGGAGAGTTAATGAATTTTGTACGACGGTTATTTCCGCGGCGATTGGAGATTTCAGAAGCACCGGCGTATACACATCAGCCGAAGAATTAAGAGAGAGAGAAAGAGAGATCCTCCTATAGCTACTCTCGCCCTCTCATATCTCTCTCTCTCTCTCTCTCTCTCTCTCTCTCTCTCTCTCTCTCGGCTTCTGTGTGGAGAATATTCGCTCGACGCGCTGTACTTTAAATTTTCAATAATCCGTGTATGCCGGTTCATCCGTTGTATTTAAAGATTCGCGGATTATCTCTTGCCTCAATAAAGGCCGACTAAACGATGTGAAATATTTGCCCTCGCTCCAACTTTCTCTCCCCCTCTCTCTTTTTATCTCTGTCCCTCTCTCCTTTCAGATATATATTAGCTGCGCGCTTCGATGAAATTTCCTTAAATCAAATATCCGTTTGGAGAGAGTGAGAGAGAGAGAGAGAGAGAGAGAGAGAGAGAGAGAGAGAGAGAGGGGAGCCGGCGATGTTCAGCCGATAAAATATTTATTCGAGCACACAATAATACTGCATTTTTCGATATCCATATAGAAACGAACGGCTCAAGTCTAGATCCGATCGAATTCGATCGGGAAGAGGCTAAAAACGAAGGTTAATAGTCGCCCGAATGCCATTAAAGCTTCGCTTATAGGGTTATAGTACATAATGTATACACCGATATCGCGACTATTCTTCCCTGCAGCACGCGATTATCCAAAATTCAAAAGAGCGGAAGCCGCGCGCAACAAGTAATTTGCAGAAAACAGGAGCGACTATACAACGGAGAAACTCTCTCTCTCTCTCTCTCTCTCTCTCCCTCCGAATAGCTAATCCCGACGACTTTGAACGCCCGAGCCGTCGGTAACTCATCCGATCAAACCGTGAACAGTCGTGGCAGGAGGCTTAGCCCTAATTTAAGGCTGGAAATGAAAACCACCCCTGTGCCGGAGCAAGCGCTAATTTAAGGCTGCTAGCCTCGTTCTCATTTGTTTTAACCGCGCGCTCTCTCTCTCTCTCTCTCTCTCTCTCTCTCTCTCTCTCTCTCGCTCTAGCATCCGCAGAATCGGCGAAAAAGTCACTTTGCTTCTGCTCGAGGGTTAAATGTTGCATACAGGACAACATGGTTCGTGTAGGCTTGAGTACATACACAACTTTGTGGCTTTTATTTCTTTTCTAATATATTTCTTGATGATCATCTGTGGAAATTTAGGAAACAATTTTAATGCATTCAAAGTAGCCGATGGAATAACCATCTTCAGATGTTGGTCTCGAATTGATCTAGATTTTGTAACATTCTAAAATTCGATGTAAATATTCTGCAATATCTTTTCCTTCAAGTTTAACTCGACAGTTTACATTTAACATGTGTAAAAATGTTAAAGAAAAGTAACCAGTAATAATCCTTCAGTATAGTAGCATAAACTGTAATTCAATCATGAATTACTTGAACTAAATTCTTCTAACCAGGGGCATTATTCTGTGTTTGTAACGCACGCGTAAAGTCGGACTTAACGCGTGCGTTACAAACACAGAATAACGCCCCAGGTGCTATGTAGTTGTACTGAAATGCGTTATTTTCCCTTCCACGAGAAAAGAGTGACTGCGTTTCATACAGCGAAAGGGAGATTTAGGCTTTCGAGGTAAGTTCCGCTCGATATCCTCGAGCACAAATTCAGAAGTGAGCCAAGGGTGCGTCGGTTATCAAGCGATCACGTAAACGCGCATTGGTTTTGAGGTTTATCGAGTTCTCCGATTTTTCTTCTTTTTATCCAGCCGCCAACTTGCATCGATAATTTGACGCGCATTCACTTGCCCGCATGAACTCCTTTAGACGCACGGTTCATAAACGCGACTGAATCGAGACACTCTCTCTCTCTCTCTCTCTCTCTCTCTCTCTCTCTCTCTCTCTCTCAGCAATTTTTTAAATTATTTATCGACGCACTAATATGGCATACGTTACCCGTATGATATTTACTCATTCTCAGTAGTACTACAGAACACACGCAGGAACACTTTAAATACGTAATTAGACTATGAATGAAATATGTCGAACGAGTATAAGCTAATGAGCATAATACGTCTTTCGCACGTTAATTCAAGCTTTTGTCTACTAATCCATTCAGAGGCATTGAATTTCTTATTTATCCGTAATTAATTATTCCAAAAGGATGTATATGACGATTTAAAGCGGACAGTTGTGCAATTGTCGTGGAGTTGCATAAAGACCGTGAAATCACGGTTGATTATTAATTATTAACGTGCATAATACGACAGACGATAAAAAAAATTAATGAATTTCCTCCCTTATTTATAATTGCACTTTTAATTAATTATTTTCAAAGGGCGCAATACAAGTTAATACCCTACCTACATCGTTCATTACAAATGCTCTCGGGCAATATTAATAAAATATCAGAGTGAACAATGAAACTCAATCAACAGGCGAGAGCGCGGTGTCTCCGCTTTCTCCTGCACAATTATTATTTTCCCTAAAACTTTATTTAACAATACGATCGTAGGTCTTATACATTCACTGGAAAAGCATCGAAGTAATTATGAGGCACCGCTCGCAGTGTAATCATTACGAACACTGCGAATAGATGCTCCGAGTGTAACGAAATCGAATGTGGGGAGGGAGAGGGGGAGAAGCGCACGGACACGCACACGCAATTGGTCAAAGTTCAGAGAGCCGTTATTGCAACATTCGTAAAACTGTTTAGATCGAATACAGCCCCTGGAACGAGGCCCGCGTTTCATTATGCATTATAAACAAACAGCTCTCGCTCGCGATTACACGCGCCAAATATTAAATGCGATTGATCTATCAGCCCCCGCCGCGACATAGTGTCGCGCTGTACAGCAGTAGGCTTATAGCGTTTGCTATGCTTTTCCTACCTCGACGCATAAATATAACTGACTGCACCGCTGCTGCGTATACGACAGCAATATTCCGCACTGAGAAAGGTGTCGACGCGTTCGATGAAAATTCGCGACGCTCGCGCACAAATCGGAAAAATTGTATATCAATCATTATTACGCACTTTACGCCGCCGCGCACAATCACCCAAAAATTTCAACGTGTTCCTCGGGGAATTTCCCGGGGACAGATACACGAGATGAAAGTAGTAGTCTCGCTGCCGGGACGCGACTGAAGTCTCAGCTCCGATGATCATCCGAAAAAAAACCGCTTCCGGGGGGGGTCGAGAGCCGTCCTGTCCGGTCTACGCATCAACAGAAATAAACGGCTATACAAGTCGCAGCATCCGAAACTAGACTGACCAGTGGGGGGTCCAAAGTCCAGCATCCATAGAGGCCAGGTGGGGTCCCCTCCGAGCCCACCGGTTCTTCTCGAGCCGGTGAACAAAGACCGTCTCGTAGATCCTTTCTATCAGCTCTCCGAAAGAGAGAGAGAGAAATTTACATTCTCGCGGAGGTTAGTCTTCGCGGTGGTCCGAGGGGAGGACCGGTCGCGCTGGAAACATCATGCTGTCCCACTCGACCGGAACGCGATGAGAAGGGGTTGATAAGAGAGAGGTCTTTTTAATGGAATGATCTTTCTGCTTGCTGTGCGTATGACATATGAGACACAACCATTACCCGCAGGATCAAAGGGTTTACAAACTTAACGATAGTCTTGAAGAAAATTCAGAGGCTTATATGGTATATTGTATAGTATTCGAATATTTCTCCTTTATATAGCAGCTCACAGTGTATCATAGGTTAATAAACGACTACGAATTGGATTTCAACTTAAGAATAACTGCATAAACTAGTCTTAAAGTATCATATTAATGAGGAAATCAATCGTATTTAGAAATACTATTTTTAGGAATATTGAGCACAACTGTAGGGGGACGTCCTGTATGCATATAGAAAAATATAAGATGTATAATGAAAAGCTTTTTTAAAGTGTTAATTTAATCGCTATATTCAAAAAGGAAATACATTTGATAATTGCTATTGTCCAAATAAAACCTGAAATTCATCCGTTGATCCCAAAAATTTAATCAGATCTAGGGGCAAGCTAGCGAAATTGCAGTTCATTAAATTAATCCGTTGGAGATTTACGGTGAGGATAAGAAAATACGGTTAATTCATGCGTATACGTTAACTTTTTGAAAGTGTTTTATTCTGAAAAAATTCTGACGAAGCAAGCTGAAAAGTAAAAAATTGTTCACGACGATAGTTTATAGGAGATAAGCCATATCGGATTAGGAGTACACAGGGAAGGCATCTTTGTGGATAAAGACATAATAGAGACTGAGAGCCAAGACATTAAATGGAGCGCTGTTCGAGCATCGATATCGGGCAGAGCTTCTCTCTCTCTCTCTCTCTCTCTCTCTCTCTCTCTCTATAGTAGCTCCGCGGCGCAAAGTACAGGAGCGCAAAGTATATTAAAAGCTGCTCTCGGTGTGTAGAACGAGCTCGTTCTCGATCGGCCTGTGCATGGCCTGCCGAGATAAAGAAGCATCCCCCAGGTACGCGTATAGTCGCGTATACACGTACACGTGTGCACGTATACGCGTGTATGTATATATGCACACCAAGCTCTCGAATAGTAAAAGCGAACGATCGCGAGCGGCCGTTATTGGCGGAGGACGAAGCTCCCGCAAATGGTTAATAAAGCCCGCGGAGGAGGATAGGAGAGAGGAAAAGAGAGAAAGAGGACAACCGGCCCATAAGACACACATGGGGGGTGGGTAAGGTCGGCGTTAATGATGCCCGCATGCGAGCTCTCTCTCTCTCTCTCTCTCTCCCTCAGGGGGTGAAAAATAAATGGCGGCTTACAGTCTGCCCTCTATATGTGTGTGTGTGTGTGCGCGTGTGTAGGTGGAAGAGAGATAAAGTGAGAGACGATGCTCCCCTCGGGCGTACGTCTCTTCTCGCTCGAGTTTTTGCTTCTCTCGCTCTCGCCTCTACCTAACTGTTTTTCTACTTATCTCGACTGCAGGAGCTGCGCTGAAAGAAATGCTCTTGTGACCCTTGGCTCCTCGCGCTAACTCTCAACTTTACTTTCTTTCTTCCTACGTACAATACGTGTACAGAGCCATTAAACTCCAAAAGATTGTTTACAATTTTTTTTTTCTTTATTTACAAAATTTACATTTACAAAATCTAATGCACAGTGCCTCGCTCTCTACTCTCTCTCTCTCTCTCTCTCTCTCTCTCTCTCTCTCTCTCTCTCTCTCTTTCCGTAAATTTCTTACGTCTGAGCGATCGCTCGAATTGAGCGCGAAAATGTTTTCGCGGTAATTAACGAGCGCGCTATTACCACGTTATTTTCGTGCAGCTCGTGTAATTATTTGCGCATTTATATGTAGGAGCTTCGGAAAATTGAACATTTCTACTTATGGTGCTCGCATTGTAATCGCTCGTGAACTGCCCCGGCCGCATGTACCTACATCTATGGCTAACTCATCAGCGCTGCATGTACATATACGAAGTGAAAATGAACGAACGAAGCGAACACGTCCAAGTGAATAACCGCGTCGCTCCTGCTACTGCTTCGCGGAACTTTGCGTGATTTATGTTGATTCGCGTTAAATTACTTTGTTCCGTATTCTCTCTGCAGATTTGCCATGGAGGGCGGCGGGACGACATTTTTATACAAGCTTTCGGTGTCCTTCAATTTCTTCTGCTGGTCGTACTCAGACAGGCGTGCTTACTGAAAAAAATAACAGTAATATCTCTTAGTTAGCTCTAAAAGTGAAAGTAGAGTACATTTAAAAAGTACAGTGTGCAAGCTCGAGGAAAAGTGAGACAAAAAATAAGTGCGGGTATAAAGATGCGTGGGCGGAAAGAAAAATGAAGAGAAAGAAAGGGTCCGCGAGGCCTACGCTTGTATATCTATTTATACGTCGACGGAGAGAAGAGAAGAAGGCAAGAGAGTGCGGGAACTCGCTTCTACATGGAGCTATAAATTTTCGCCAGCGGACACGTCCCGGATTTCCCCCATTAATACCAAACTCCTCCCCCCCCCCCCCCCATGAGAGATTTCTCTTTTTAGTTTCGCGTCTGTATCTCTTGCCTCTAACACTTGTTTCGGAATATAGTTGATTACCTCGAGAACCTCGGGGTATACAATTATAGATTTAGAATTCGGCTTTTCCTAGAGTCTAGGCGACTGCTATAGCCCTATAACCCTATAACCCTATATAAGCATAGGTATATGGAGGCGTTGAGAAAACGCGGATAATGAGCTGTGCGCGAGCGCAATAAAATAACGACGCGCCGGCGTCGTATCTGTTGACAAAACTACATTCCGTATAATAAAACTGTTGTCACGCGCCGTATATATAAACACAGAAATCGTTTCGGGCGCACGGTGCGCAGGGCGCGAATCCGAATATAAAATCAGGCGCAACAAGGGACGGGCTACTGCACAGATATATAAATATATATACACACGCGCTCATATGCAGGTATATATGCGGTGTGCGACACTGCGCGCATACACATGGGACATCGGTCGCGCGCTTTGCAATCGGCGAATTAAAGCTCATCATCGACACCTTAATTACAAGCGAATCAAATTCATCGCTCGGCCAGCCATAATCATCATCGCAGCAGCGTATCCGGTGTATTTTGTCCTCTCGCTCCCTCCCTGCCTCCTGTCCCCCTCTCTCTTGCGCCTTTTACGCAGTATAATCGGGCAAGCTGTAACCCGCGCGTAACTCGTTATGCGATGCCCGCCGCTCACGGGAGAGATTCCATGCTTCGATGAACCGTAATGCGTTCGATCATTATTACGGACAGGTGAATCCACAGTCTGCATGATCTCTGTTTCTCTTTCTATCTCTCTCTCCATCTCTCTCGCTCTCAGTTGCATTAGTTCCCTTTCCTTTCACGCCTGCAGTGCAGCCTGGGGCTTAACGGCAAGACAGACCCAGTCTTTTGGGATTAGAGAAATTGTGTGTGTCATGTACGTACAAGTTCTATCACTTATCGATGGTTACTGTCGGTAACGCTGATTAACATTAAAATCACTATATGAAATCCTCAAATATCCAGTATTATTTTGATGATTATTAAAAATGAACTAGCCACTGGGAAAAACTTTTTTGAAATAGCTATTTAAAGTTTCGTTTCGTTAATGGTATCCCATGTTTTAATAAAAGTTAACATTTTTTAAGAAGATTATTATTTATATTTACTGAGAGTTTTGGAAGCAGAAAAAATATTATTCTGGAATTTTGATTTTTCAAGCTTCGAATCAAAATTCGAAATTCGTATCAAAATTTTATGTGTGTAATGTGGTTATAGCATTGAAATTGACACCAAAATAATCACGCGTGTGCGTAGAAATGAAAGACTATGAATTTTTGTTTAAGTCAAACGTTATACAGATTAATGCAAAAAATCTCACCGAGACGGCGCGTATATCGCGTTGACGAGACGAAAACAAAGCGGCGCACAGCGCGCAAGGGAAAGAAAAAAAAGACGCGAAAACTCCTTGGAGTACTCGACGGACGCATTATTACTATACCATCCCATAACGCGTCCAACTCTCCTCGCAAACTGCTCTCGCACACATCTCGACCAAACAACTCGGCATTGTTCCCCATAGTCGTTTAAAACAAACGCACGCACGCACGCACCTCCTATCTTTCTCTCTCTCTCTCTCTCTCTCTCTCTCTCTCTCTCTTCTCTGACCCTTTCCCTTCCGCATCGTATAAGAGAGAGAGAGAGAGAGATAGAAACCGCTCGGCGCTGCAGCAAAATATCCTCGCACACACGTACACATAAACGCAGCGAGGCACGCGCGTATACGTATATACGTAACTACGCACACAAAGAGCCAGGGCAACTGCACCGGTGTGTTTATGCATGGATGCAGGAAAGGCTGCGGAATATGTATATATATACGCGGAAACGAACGCAACGGCGTATATATCGGGGAGAGAGGGCTGCTGTTGTTGTAACGTCCCGGTACAGCGTGTAAAGCGGCCGGGTACCGCCGCCGCCGCCGCTGCTGCTGCTGCTGCTGCTGCTGCTGCTGCTGCTGCATGATGAACGATGAATAATAAAGGACGCCGATGAACAACAAAACGCGAGCAATATAATGATAGGAAGCTAGCCCGCGGCTACTGCTGCGATGACGACGCCGGATGGACGTTATCATGACGCAAGATCGATGCCGCCGCCGCCGCCGCCGCACCGACGTCGACGCTTTAAATTAATGAGGACAAGCTGCCAGCTGAGCTTGCGGGACTATTGTTGCGCTCTCGCGCACCGAGAAAAATTCCGAGGCCGCTGCGGCTATATTCATGCATATATATAAATATTGAGGTGACGATATAGGCTTTGTTGCTTTCCGGCTATGCGCTCGGGCCATTCGCCAATTTGCAGTTGGAAATTCCGACCGATAAAAAAAAAGAACAATGATTGGACGCGATGTATCTGTGTATATATATTTATGGTGCGGAGGGTGTAACAAAGCAGAAGGAAATAAACCGATTTTCCCGAGGTTACTATGAGATGACGGGCCAGTAGGTTTTCTATATGTATATACACGCGATCGCGAATATCGAAGGCAAAGGACGCGCATTTCCAGTCGAAAGAATCGCTGCGGCGGCGGCTATACTCTCTTTCTCTCTTCTCTGCTGGACACGTGCGGAGCCACTTAACTTCCTCCCTATTCAGAGTGTCGAGCAACACGAAAGGGCATATAGGTATATGTATGTACGTGTGCAACGGGTAGAGTCCCGGACCGTCGGACACCCGGGTAAAGTTGCCGAAATTACCGAAAGCTCGGTGAAATTTTCGTTATTATAGCTTGCAAGCAGAATACATCCCAGGCAAAGCCAGCCAGCCGGAGGGAGAGAGATCGATGGTTAGGAAAGTTGGAGACAGTGGCGAAGACTCGAGGGCACGCTTCGTACACGGAGACAAGGAGGAAAGGTGAGTAGCATCAGAGCACGGCGCCGCTGGCGGGAGAGACGGAGTGAGAGAGAGAGAGAGAGGGCTACGTGTACGCTTGGGTGAACCAATCGCAAGCTGAGCTTAACAAGCCAGTAACTATGCTATGTAGCATAAAGCATGTACCGGGAGGCTGCAGCAGCAGCAGGACGGAGGGGTGTACTGGCCGGGGCTAGTACGAGAGAGCATTTCAGTTTCCTACTATTCTCTCTTCCTCCGAGCTGTTCTGCTCTGCTCTGCGTTCGCTGCTCCCTCTTTCCCTCTTCCAGTTCTGCCGCTACTGCTGCTGTTGCTGCTGCTGCTGCTGCTGCTGCTGCTGCTGCTGCTGGGCCACCCACAGAAGCATTTTCGCCAACCCCCTCTCTCTCTCTCTCTCTACCTCCCACCCTATCTATCTCTATCTCTCGTTCCCTCTATTTCGCTGCTTCTCTCTGCCGCCGCCACTGCTGCTTCTCTCTTTCCCTCTCTGTCCATTCCGCTTTTGCCAGGAGCTCGTAGTCGCCCGGACGACCGAGTGGACCAGCAGCGCTGGCCGATTTTGCATTTAAATTTGGTAAATTTGCCGGAGTTGGCAAATGAGCTGCGGGTATATGCCGAGCGCTTGCTCGCGTCTAATACTCCTCCATCGTCCTCTCTCTCTTTCTCTCTCTCTCTCTCTCTCTCTCCTATCCTCTCCTCTGCATCTCTGTACGTCTATAGGTATAACGCCTGGATGTGTATGTATAGTATACGTACACGCATATAAGAGTCCAGCCGATACACATATTACGTCTAATGCCTCTGGAAGAGAGGTTTGCTAGCCTCGGTTTGTTTCGTGCATATCGCTACAGTCGTCTGCAAAAATCTTATACGCCAATGGCCGAGCCGCTGCTTATTACTTCGGTCGTGCTCGATAGAGAAAATCCGAAAGAGAGAGACGTAGGACGAGAGGAAGAAAAAGAGCACGCCAGTGCTCTTTATAGAATTTTTCACCGACCTTGTGTTCCGCCGCCACCGCCGCTGCCGTGCGTTGTTACACGCAGTGTCGATACTCGCACGAACCGTTTTTTAGGTGAACTTTATATGAGTCATTCCACGGGATACTGGAAACTTCTGGGGGCCCCGACTACCGAAAAATTTTGGGTAGGGCACACTTACCAGACCTATTTTTTCTGATTTCTGGGACCCCTCCGAATAAGAAACCGTGCGAGCTGCATCATTATCGGTTGCCACCCGGGTTTCCGATCGAAAAAACCCAAAAATTTTCATACATTTTCTTTTGCATTTTTACTGTTTAGCGCATTATTTGTGTACTGTGAGTCCTATGGGACTTGGCGCTATACTTTATATATACAGAACGAAAGTGCAGCTCAAGAGCTTTAAATCGAGCCTAAAATTTTTAAAATCGGATGTTCCGGTCACGAGTTACACAGGCTTCAATACTGCTAACTCTTTATAGGGCTCTCGCGAAACTAATCAATTTTCACTTTTTTTTTCAAATTCTCGAAACTTTTGATCCAGTGACTCGATTTTAAAGTTTAATAGCTTAAATTAAAGCTCTTTTCCTCAACTTTTCGATTTTTAGGTCCAAAATTGATTTTTCTTATCTATTGAGCTATATATATGCGTACAGAAAACCAATCCGCTTTAGAAGCATATATATAGAACAACAGATAAAAAAATTTTAATTTAGACCTAAAAACCAAAAAGTAGAGGAAAAGAGCTTTAATTTGAGCTATCAACCGTTAAAATCGAAGCATTGGATCGACAGTAATAGGGATTTGAAGAAAGGGAAAAATGTCTAGTTTTTGCAAAAATCGAGCTATTTCGTGAAAGTTAAACTAAACGACTTTTTTCAAATGGTCATAAATTTTGATCGAGTGATTCGATTTTGACGTTTAATAGCTTAAATTAAAGCTGTTTTCCTCAGCTTTATTGTTGTTACAAATATTTTTTTGTAGTGAGCTATATATATGCTTCTAAAGCCGATTGGTTCTTTGAAAGCATATATATAGCTCACTATATATCAAATTTAAATTTTGACTTAAAATTCAAAAAGTTCAAAAATAGCTTTAATTTAAGCTATTAAACGTCAAAATCGAATCACTCGATCAAAATTTATGACCATTTGAAAAAAGTCGTTTAGTTTAACTTTCACGAAATAGCTCGATTTTTGCAAAAACTAGACATTTTTCCCTTTCTTCAAATCCCTATTACTGTCGATCCAATGCTTCGATTTTAACGGTTGATAGCTCAAATTAAAGCTCTTTTCCTCTACTTTTTGGTTTTTAGGTCTAAATTAAAATTTTTTTATCTGTTGTTCTATATATATGCTTCTAAAGCGGATTGGTTTTCTGTACGCATATATATAGCTCAATAGATAAGAAAAATCAATTTTGGACCTAAAAATCGAAAAGTTGAGGAAAAGAGCTTTAATTTAAGCTATTAAACTTTAAAATCGAGTCACTGGATCAAAAGTTTCGAGAATTTGAAAAAAAAAGTGAAAATTGATTAGTTTCGCGAGAGCCCTATAAAGAGTTAGCAGTATTGAAGCCTGTGTAACTCGTGACCGGAACATCCGATTTTAAAAATTTTAGGCTCGATTTAAAGCTCTTGAGCTGCACTTTCGTTCTGTATATATAAAGTATAGCGCCAAGTCCCATAGGACTCACAGTACACAAATAATGCGCTAAACAGTAAAAATGCAAAAGAAAATGTATGAAAATTTTTGGGTTTTTTCGATCGGAAACCCGGGTGGCAACCGATAATGATGCAGCTCGCACGGTTTCTTATTCGGAGGGGTCCCAGAAATCAGAAAAAATAGGTCTGGTAAGTGTGCCCTACCCAAAATTTTTCGGTAGTCGGGGCCCCCAGAAGTTTCCAGTATCCCGTGGAATGACTCATATACATACACAGCTACACATGTGGAAATCCACCAAAAAGCGACACACAACTCGGTCCAAAAGTTGCACTTTTTTATTTTTGAGAGCACACCTATCGGACCATGCTAGTTTTGTTTAGTAGCTCATTTCAAACAATAAACCGGTGTGTGCTTAGACAAAACCCTATGCCAACAAAGAGCTACAGGCGAAAAACCGAAAAAAATTACCGCGATTTTTGCTCTAAAAATTAAAAAACGCGCATTATCTAGAGTATTATAATTTTTTGGATTTTTTTCATATACTCAGACAGATACAGATAAAGTACACTAAAAGTCCTTTAATTTATATAATTTAATTTACATAGAAGTTTGTCTGGATTGGATGCACTGATCAAAAGATGCGCACATTTGAAAAGAATGAACTCTGTATTCAGGCGCTTTACGAAAATAGCCAATTTTAGGCTTTTTCCTTTAAATCCGTCTAAATTTTATTCCAGGCATTCGTTTATAACACTTAATAGCTTAAATTAAAGCTATTTCCTTTAACTTTTTTGTCAATAAGTCTAAATTAAAATTTTTATATAACTCACTACATTAAAAAATTTTAATTTAGACTTATTGGCGGTTTTTCGCCTGTAGCTCTTTGTTGGCATAGGGTTTTGACTAAGCACACACCGATTTCTTGTTTGAAATGAGCTACCAAACAAAACTAGCATGGTCCGATAAAATAAAAAAGTGCAACTTTTGGACCGAGTTTTGTGCCACTTTTTGGTGGATTTCCACATATACACATCGTACGTCTCTTTGTGCTCGCGATCTTGTGTCCAATTGTTTCAAGCTGATATTCTTTTGCCGCCTGGCCGCTTATACACACCTATATCGAGATAGTATAGTTGCCAGCGAATTTTATCGGCTATTATCGTGGAGTATAACGCTACGCGACTTTTTTCCTCGTCGACGCACGCCAGCGTATTATTCTCCTGCGTAATGTTTTCCGATCGGCTTCACCTCTGTCTCTGCCGACGATAAATTTTATGGAATTCGTTGCGCGGATCTGTTAAAAAATATTAACATACGTTAATAATGCCGATTATACCCGGCGCAAGTAGTTGCGGTCGCGATCCAGTCAGACGCTCGCTTAATTGAAAAAAATGTCCAGTCCGCCTTCTCCCTTTCCGCGGGCGCGCGCCGATGCAGGCGAGGCAGCAAATCATCATCAGTAGCGAAAATCCCGGGCCAACTCCCGAAAGTTTTGTCAATGACTGTACCGTGGCAGCAGCGCGAGTGGAGAGAAATAGCGAGAGAGAGAGAGAGAGAGATCGCCACACGCGGGAAATAGTGCATAGGAAATCCAAACGTGTGTAGCTTGTGTATAGCTCGACCAAAGAGAAAGAGAGAGAGAGAGAGAGAGAAAGCGAGGGAACTTTGGACAGCGTCCTCTAATTTCAGCCGGCAGAGGGCAGCCCAGCCTGTGTTGGCCTCCCCTTGCGCTCTCTCTCTCTCTCTCTCTCTCTCTCTCTCTCTCTCTCTCATTCTGTCATTCCGTATACGTATTATCTGTGCAGAGAGAGAGAGAGAGAGAGAGAGAGGTGCATATACACGCATCGGTCCTTTCCTCCCCCCGCGCGCTTGGGCAGTACTCGTTCGCTCGGCCGCGTTTGTTCATGTTCGTTGCTGTACACCGCAGCGGTTGCGCGCATTCCATTTTACTATGCTTTTCGGCCAACAGTACTGCTGCAACGCTGCACCGCCTACTCTTCTGCAACCTCGCATATAATGCCACCGACCTCGCGAGTCCAGCGTCCCTTTCTTTTCTAGCCACATATACGTATACCAGCCTTTCAAAGCATCTTAATCTCTCGAGAGGACACCTGTCTACGAGTAAATATGCAGCATATCAGCTATTCGACGAATGGATATATACATACAGCCTTCGTGCATTGGTGGGACAAAAGGGAGAGGGGGGGGGGCAAGTTTGTTTTTCGTTCGAACCGCATGCGCGCGAACGCGTCAAGTTATTCTTTCACTTTTTACCAATGTTACGGAGAGCTTTACGGCGCTGGGAAAACGATGCGAAAAATGTGGCGTTTCGGTAAGCTGCCAGCGATTCGCCAGTTTATCGGACTGTGAGATCGAGACACTTTGTCCACGTGATCGCCTCGATAGAAGCATTCAAGTTGTTAAAGCGCGCGCCCAAGTTTTGATACGATTAAATCCTATATACACTTTTACGCTCGGCCCCTACACTTCGCCGGACTGAATTTGGCTCGCACACGGACATCGCGCGCTGCGGTGTGTATATCCTTCGATCGATAGGATGCAGCTGTATATAGTTTTATAAACAGTTACACCGAGTTATCGGGAACCTCAGGCACTCGAAGGAAGCTGGAAAAAATTTGGGGCCGCTGTAGAGAGCCGCGGGGAACTCGGAAAAGGAAATACAGCGCGTGTAATCGGCGTGTTCGAGGCGCGCAGCGTACATCGGCGAACACGGGAAAGCTCGCGCGATGCTCCTGCAACGCGGCGTCCTAATGCAACGTGACGTAACATAATACGTCGAAAATAATAGGCTGACAGTACAGCTGTGGGGCCGAGTGTGGAGCCAGTATAAGAGAAGCGTATACGCGCTGTGCTGCTGCTGCTGCTGCTGCTACTGCTGTGGGATATATATAAAGAGGAGGGATAGAGAGGGAGAGTGTACGCCGTACGAAAAGAAGAGGGAGAGGGAGAGGACGGGAGGCTGCACAGGGGGGTACGTCCTGTTCATTATGCAGCGACGCGCTGCGCTGCAGAGCCTGCAAAGCAGTCGGCGACGCTGTATGCAACGTATGTACAATCGGGGACTCCCGCTTAATGAGTCGGCCGAACACAAAGCGAGAAACATCCATTAAATAATGCGTAATGCAGCCCCGTAACAGGCTTGCCCCGGGAGTCGCAACGCGACGCCGACGCGCTTTTTCCGCTGCTCGCTCTCTCTCTCTCTCTCTCTCTCTCTCTCTCTCTCTCTCTCTCTCTCTCTCTCTCAGTGAGCGCAAAAAGACATGGCTTTACCTGAAAATCGCCCGTCAGCCCACGCCAGCCTATACCCTCTCCACCCTTTGCAATAGCAAAGACTCGGACGATTCCTTTTTTCTTTCCCTCCACGATGATTGTCAATAGATTGTTTATTTAAATTGAACACGATACTTTTTAGTACATGTACTCGAAAAGATATTTATGAGTGATTACACGGATGGATGGGTAGACTGGATTACCTGAGAACCGTTTGTCAAAAACAAATAATTATCGACCGCGATGCATACATGTAAAATTATCAAATTATCCAATACCGAATTCGAGTGATTATTCATTCACGTATTTTGCAATAAAATATGAATATTAATATCGAAAGCGGAATGAAAGCCGTTTAACAAGACAAAAGGTAAACGATTGAACGTCTAAATATGCAATTTTGATAAGTATGAAGTTTTACGTGTTCGGCACACCGTCATATAATTTAACGCCGATCTGACGACAATCTGAGAAACAAGATTTTCAAATCGTTACTAACTTTTCAATTTTTCAACGTAAAATTCGATATCCGTTAAGTCTTCTTCTGTCAAACCGCAATCTGCTGCTCTGTTACTGATAACGTCACTTCGTAATATCAATTAATGAATATATGATGAGAAGGAAGTATAAAACGCGTGAGATACATTTAAGTAAAACATGTTAAAAAATTCATTAGAAATCCTCGATAGAACTGGCGAAAGCAAAGGCCTCGCTTAAAACGAGAGAGAACAGACAGCGCGCAAGATGGTGGGCTCGGAACTCGTTGTCAGACTCGCTCCCCTGCGAATCATCTAAACTTTCATCTAACCTCCCCTACTTATCTAATCGCTCGGCGGCCCCCTCCACTATTTTCTAGGAGCAAGTTCGCGGTTGAGAGGGTCGGACCACCCAAGGTGGGGGGGCTAAGAAGCTACGGTGGGGGGCCGGCACGAGGTAGGGATATTTTAACGTCCCTTAATAAATGCGCGAGCGACTCCCTCGCGAGGGGTAGGGGGCTGTTCCATATAGAATCGAATCTGTGGATTTCAGCAGCTGTGGCTAATAAAATACTTTTGCTCATTGCTCCTGATTTTTAGGCACGACCGCAACGCGGGAATGCCTTATAGTTTTATCATCGCAAAAACTGTTACCTGCCACATCTTAGCCAATTTTCGACCAATCGGGCTAAAAATCTATGACAGTGCAGCTCTTATATATACAAAAAAACATTTTTTTTACTTTTACGATTACCGACCAATTGTTCAAATGGGAGATCTTTATGATGAATTTTACATATATTTTTAACTAAAATTTCAGTTGGCCACGATTATCTCTACGAAATTAGCTCCTATCGATCCAAATTCTTTTATATAAACTCTTCCTATGTTAATATCGCGACAAAATAACTTTGGACTCGATTCCATATATACAAAAAATATGCGGGCATTTCTTAGATTTTGGAAAAACGGTTTTTTGCCCACAGCTCAAATTCTAAGCATTTCACACAAAAAAGTAAATGGAAATGTTGTAGATCTTCAAAAGATACAATTTTTTCCTGTTGACATGAACAGTCGAAAATGCTTAGAATTCAAGTTAACAAGCTAAAATTGAATTTTAACATTACAATAATTCGTTTTTTATAATAAAAATTTCCAGGTATACATTTTACATAAAAACATTAAATATAAAAGTTGTAGATATTTTGAAACTACAATTTTTGACCATAATGATTACACACTTACAATGATTCAATACATTTTAAAACTCAAAAACTGACTTTTGTAAAAAAAGATGTCAGTTGACCACGATTATTTCTGCGAAATTAACTCCAATCGAGCCAATTTTTTTTCACAAACTCTCCCTATGTTAATATCGTGACAGTATAAAATTGGGCTTGATTCCGTATATACAAAAAATATGCGGGCATTTTTTGGATTTTCGAAAAACGGTTTTTTTGGTTGTAATTCAAATTCTAAGCATTTTGCATAAAAAAGTTAAACGGAAATATTGTACATCTCAAAAAAATAAAACTTTTTCCTATTAACATGAACACTCGAAAATGCTTAGAATTCAAATTAACAAGCTAAAATCGAATTTTCACATTAAAATAATTCGTTTTACGTAATAAAACTTTTTGAGTTTACGTTGTACATAAAAATGTTCAATATAAAAGCTGTAGAAATTTTAAAAATACAATTTTTGACTATAATAATTTTACGTTCAGAATGATTCAATATGTTGAAAACCCCAAAACTGATTTTTTAAAGAAAAATTTCAGTTAGTCTTGATTATCTCTGCAAAATTAAGGAATTATAACAGGATTAAAACCTGAAAAAAAAGAAAAATTTTAGTGCTGTAAAAAATTAACATGTATATGTGCTCTAAAAACTATACTTCCCCTTCAATATATATAAGTATTATACATCACTTTTATGCATTACACATATGCATTAAGTGAGTATAATCCTTGAAAACAATTAAAGGTGTTTACTTATCAAAAATCATGACCTTCGGAAACCTATTCCGAATTATTTTATGGCATTATTTCCAATAGTTACGATAAATTTTGAAATTCACTCAATGTATGGAGAACTGTTTATTAGAGCAACCTTCTAGCTTAATATGACGGTATATGCGCGTTAAAAGAATGATTTTTAACTTAAATTGCTCTTTGGTTGTAAAAAGAGCATCGTTTGCAGCTTTGATACAAGCGTAAATTCAACGAAATCAGCTCGAACCTCTTGACGCTCGAGCGAATGGATGATACAAACAACGCGACGAAAACCGTTTCATTAAACATACCCTCATAATAAAACGTAATTAAAAGCTTTAAGCGGGCAACGGCCACTTGAGCTCTCAAATTATACAAATGACCTTATGAAATAAAAAGAGGCAAATCGATTATAAAGGCATTTACAGTAATAGACAATGCAAGAAGCTGCACCCGTCCACATATCGATCGGCTCTTTTTCTTGACCACAGCCACCGCTGCTGCGGTCCGGTTTCTTACTCGTACTTGCTAATCTTCTTTTTATCCCCCTCGCGCGTTCTCTCGCACCCTTGGCAGATTTGCATTTCTCTACACATGTGTACGCGTCCCTATAAATGTGTGTGTGTATGTGTGTGTATGTGCTCGGTGTCGCGCGCAATAAAAACTTACGCCGCTAAAGTGTCACGACTGCAAATGAAGGAATTTCTTTTAAAGACGAGCGAGAGCCGGGCAGAGCGGTTTAAATGTAAATAAAGTCAGCGCGCTTAAGAATGGCGGATTATTAAAGACGGCTATACTGGCTCTCGCGCGAAAGAAATGAGATCCGCGCGACACTCGACACCCAAACGCGCAGCAGACTAAATTCCCTTAACAATTTTAAATAGATTCTTCTTTTGCTCTCGGCTCTGTGCAGAGCTTGTTTCTTACCTTGTTTCAGAGCTGAGTGGCTTTGTCTATGCTCAACTGGAGCTGATCTTCGTCTGCTGGATTTTTAACGGTTCCTACCCTCTCACATTTTCACCAGCTCTTTACAATATTAATGTTCTTTGAGAAATGGTCGTTTCTTACTACAAATCGAAAGCTTCTTATAAATATGATTTTATACAAAAATTATTTGATTTTTAATGATTTCTCGATTTGATTCGTTAAAGACCCTTGAATTTTTATGCATTTAATTTTAATTAAAGCACTTTGATCTTTTACAATCATTTTGGCTGATTAATTGTGTATATCTAATACGGATTAGTACAAGTAAACTATCATGCACGTAATACCATGCAAAATAACTGCCAAAGAATTAATATAAGTTATTCTGCACTTATTGTGAGACGATTAAAATTTTATTCAAACGCTGAAATATCGATATGAATGAGATTATTAAAGGACAGGTATCATTTTAATGCGATCAATGAAACAATGATTTTGGAATCATTAATAAATTATGGAGATACGGTCGGAGGGTTCATTTATTTTGATTTTTCCGACCTTTCAATTTCATCCTGACCAATTCAGTGATTCTGCATAAATTTAAAATACACAGAACTTTCGCTCGATATATCCACAAGAGTAATGCATGCCTCCCGATCGGAGTAAAAATTTTGTTTCAACACAATTACGCTCCTACCGATATAAATGACTCGATGAATAATGGGATGAATCCAAGTAATGCAAGTAGCTTATTACGATAGACCCGATATAAAAGAAGTAAAGACGCATCTGATTAAAAAGCCAACGAACTCGGAAAGGCAAACAGCTGCGACGGCCTCGTCGCGAGGTGATCGAGTAGCATCAATAACAGTGCTACATCAACCGATGCATCATCCGCCAAGCTTGACTGGTATCCGGCCTCTCCATTCAAAAACGCATTAAAACAGTCTCGTGCCTCCTTGAAAAAGGAGAAAAGAGAGCCGCAGTATAGCGGTGCCGAAAGCATCGCGAGCTGAGATGGGTAGCGCTGTCGGCGAAGAGGGAGCAAAATGCAAAAAGGCGCCAGGGACCTCGCTCAATACCGGACGAAGCTGCGCAAGCGCTTTCATTTTGTTTTTCCTAGGCTAGGCGCGCGCAGCTTTTTCCAACATGGCCGGTCAGCCCTATCAGTGAGTATGCGTGTGCGACATTTATGTAGGTATGCACTGAGGCTCGTCTATATATATAGGGTGAATCGGTAAACGTATCCAACTGCGATCTCTACCGTACCGACGTGCAGCAAAACGAGTACATAACGAAGGTAGCATCGCCGCCGCGGGGCGCTTCGTCTCGACTCTCTTATTTCGGCTTTTTCGTTTTTTCCTAAATTTTTTCTTCTTCTTACGTATATTTATCTTTGAGTTTGTACATCTCAGTTCCCCTTCATCTGAATTGGACCAGTTTCAAGTTTCTTTTTTGGATAGTTTTTTCCAAGTACTAATAATTTAATTTTTTTAGTAGGAGGTGGTTATAGTACATCCCTTGAACGTTTCCATGAGGATGAGAACCCAAAATAAATTGAAATTTGAATTTTTATTATTTTAATAAATTTCGTTAGATTCAAACAGTATCACGTAGGTATTTATACAATATATAAATTCCAATAAGATTTTTCATTTAATGGACTATCCCCGATTAACTGTTTTGCTATTGCGACATTACCATGGGAAAAAGATATTCCCATCGATAATTCGTGCGGAAAGCCAAAAATAAAAAGCTGACCGTTCCACAGCTGATGGGTTGACCGAATGAAGCAGGTGAGAATGGAGCAAGTGGGTCTGATAAAATGATGCATCATCTCTTAAATAACAAATTGAAACTCGGCAATGAGTGCGAAACTCGAGCTCGTAGTTCACCGCAGTAGCCGAGTCAATAATACTCGCGCGCAGTCGATTCATGCGGTTCGTCGTCACCATCGCAGCCGTCGGCGTCCTCGTCGGCGACGTGGTCGTTGTCGTCGTCGCCGTCGATACGGCTATATAGAAACATAAACATCCGCGTGCGTCACATCCTGCCACGTAACAAATCCGCTGCGAGCCGGCAGCAAACGTATGCGAGATGAAAAAAAGTTGCCCAGAGGGAGCGGGGTGTGGAATGACAATCATATGACTCGCCGGCTGGTTGCGAGCCCCCATTATGCGCCGCGTCATAATGGAAAGCCTATTTCCAGGCGCGCGACTAGCGTTTCTAGGTAAGCCTTGACGTGTGTGCGCGTGTGTGATTTTTTTTATTCGCGCACAGGAGGTTGTACGTCAATGCCCTGGGAAGAAAAGAAGCTCATCTGCTGCGCGCTCGTCGAGTCGGCAGAGAGAAAGAGAGAGTTGCGATATGATGTGTGTACCGTGTATATGCACACCTTGCACGCATTGTAAAGGCCGGCGCGTAGTAAGCGCATGACGTCACTGTTCGACCGCGTATTGAGTTCGTATATTAGTCAATACATATACTGCTCACTCTCTCTCTCTCTCTCTCTCTTTCTCACTGTGACGTCATATTTATACATTCAACCACCAGTCAAAACGTTCATTCACATCGGGAACACGCGTGTACATACGATGTGTATACACACAGACACATACAGAGGGAGAGGGAGAGAGAGAGAGAGAGAGGCGCAGTGTATAGTAACGCTGAACTCTCTTTCAGCAGGCCGTGCTCAACTTCTCACAAAGAACAGGCTTTTCATTTCCGAGCTGCTGAGCGTACAGCGCGGTATGGTACATACATACGCGCGAACTCTCTATCTCGCGACGCGTGAAAATCGAGAGAGAGAGAGAGAGAATTTCCTCTGGCAGCCATTTTGAGAAGAGCAGCTGGCAGTAGCGGTAGGTAGTTTTACTTTGGGTCGTTACTATGCGCGCTTATGACAACGGCAGCGGCAGCGGCAGCGGCAACAGTCAGGGTATGATAGGATGAAAAAAACGCGAAGGGGAAGTTTGATAAGGCCGACACGGACGGATGCACGAGAGTGCAGTCAAGATGGAGTACGCGCTACTACACTGCTCTCTGCAGCTTTTTCCGAATATTTCAGATTGCTTTATTCGCCTGTAATGGTTTTCCGAGAGTTCGCTCAGCTATCCTCCCCCACCCCCGCCGCCGTCGGTGTATATTTTGATAAGGAAAATTTACGTATGCGTTTGACCAGGGCATACAGAGAGAGAGAGAGAACTGGCCGACCTAGCAATAATAACTTTCTATCCTTTTGTGCGTATGTACGCATGTGTACTATTATGCAAGCAGATGAATTCATCGCTAGCGCTGACTCTAGCGGATACCTGCGCACTACGCAGCGCCGGCAACGCAGCAGCTAATTACTAATCACGGAAATCGTTTACTAGTCTTGCGAATTTAAATCCAGCCGAATTTCCATTCAACGACTGTTTGTTCGTCATTATACGCGCTACTCGGCGAACAAAACCGCCGCGCTCATCGCGCTCACCGCGAACATCATTATAATCACATATATACATCAATATGTAAACATTAAAATGATTCGGACAACGATGCGTAACTAAACAATAATTAAACTTACAATTGCGCATAATTAATTCGCCCGAGGCAATACGCGCGTAACCGGGGATATACGCGCATTCGTTGCGTATGTATATAACGGCCGCACTCTCTCGCGGCCCGTATATATTCAACGATTTCTTCATCTCGCATACACGCACAACACTCGTCAGCGCGCTCTTTCTCTCTCTCTCTTTCTCTTCCACCTCTCTTTTCGCGCGTGCAATTTCCACGCCAACTGCGAATAATTCAAAAATTACCTGCATAATATAACGTCGGGCGCTCCGAGGAAAAAAGCTTTGCGCGTGTGCGTGTGTGCTTCGAGCCCCCCCCCCCCCTCGTAGTGCCGAGCCCGACGAAGAGGGAGGCTGCACGAAAAAAAAAGCTCGGCTCTTCGGACGGCGCCGTTGCACCGGCGCTGCAAGCGAATGCAAGCAAGAGAGAGAGAGAAATCGAAAAAAAGCAGAGGTGGCCGTTTCGGAGGGTATACGCGCGCGACAGTCGCGTCGTAAAAGTTCAGCTCGTTCGGCTGCAGCCAGAGAGCGAGAGAGCGAGAGAGACAGAGGGAAGCATCGACAGTACGAGGGAGATAAAGATAGGCAAGAAGCGCGCATATAAACGAGGCTCGCGAGAGCAGCGCGCGCGCGCGCGCGGCTTTCGAGAGCGCGAGTGAAAAAGAGAGGCTGCCGTGTATGGAGGAAATTGCGCGACGATGATACTGCGCCTGTGAGCGAGGGAGAGAAAGAGAGAGAGAGAGGGAGGGAGGGACGGAGGGACGGAGTATTAAGCATAATTCGCGCGTTTATCGCTTCGAAAAAGCTCGTAACGCCAACGCGAAGCAATGGCGCGCGCTCGTTTTGCCTCGAGTGGTTTTCCTGAAAGCGCCTAAAAACCGTCGGCGTTGGTGGCGCGGCCCTCCTTCCGCCTCTCTCTTATTCGCTCCAAACCCTCGCGACGCAATGCTATACGCCCACCCGCCGTGACTATTATTCGAGCTTGTGTCTACGTCCTCTCGCTAGAATGCCCTTTCTCAGCTAAAGAACAAAAAACATTTCTCCACTGCTATTATGCCGAAAGGAAAAGTCATTTGGGAGTCAAAATATTCTCCCTACTGTTTAAACGAGTCTCTTGGAGGGAATTCGAAAAGCATTTGGAAACTGTTTTGGTTGTGCATTTTACATGCGGTGAGTGTACGACTGAGCTCGAACCTAATTCTTATGCTATATACGTAAAATCCGTCGACCAGTGAATTTTTCGGTCGACTGCGAAGAACAGATATTTTCTACGGCAAATATATATACTCCATGAATTTAACATGTCCGTACATAAAGCCTATATATGTATATATGTGCTCTCCGAGTTCGTCCGCACGAGGAGATCAGTAAAAATGACTCTAATTCGTGAATAGGGAATATTCGGGCGAAGCGCGTGCGGCCGGCCACGGGTATAAATTACTATGTTAATGAGCGACTCGCCGCTCGACTATTTTATGGTCGGCGCTCCAGTACTTAATGCCGCGGGCTGACCGTTTGTTATTTAACTTGATGGTATAATTTGGCCGTTAATTGCTCCGCGGGACGTCTTGCGCGCGGCTTCCCATTCTTTTTTCGCTGCTCGCCAAAGTTTTTCCCTGCTTTTGGCACGTGCGCGCGTAATACGCGCAGAGCGCGAGCGACGGACGGAGTATATACTCGTATAGCACGGCATTCGTGACGGGGATGAAAAAGGTAATCGAGGCGGCAATCCAGGTTTGTACGCGCGCACAGAAGAAACGTCGAGGATATACCGTGTAATATTTATGCAAAGTAGTGTATCCGTGAAATTAGCGGGAGCTCGTGTATACGCGAGAGGGGGTGAGAAAAGTGCGGCATAGACGCAGAGGAGCGCGCAGTGCAAAATAGCGGACTGGCCGCGCGGCGCAGATGATACGAGGAAAAGTTTTGTCCCCGAGCTATAACGTGAGCTCTCGCGGCTGGCGGCAGCGTCGTCCTCGCAAATTAGAATGCTTTTTCCCGGGGGCAGCTGCGCGCGGTGGTCCCCAATATTCGCTCTCGTCGCGCCATCATCTCATATCCAGGCGGCGGCGGACGATTTTGCCACCGCGCGCGATTCGCCCAGAGAAAAGGGTGGCAAGAACGCATGAGCATTAAGAACGTTTCGCGCGCTCTCTCTCTCTCGGCAATTCAACCGCATACACCGAGCGCGAGAGAAAGAGACGACGGGGCCGGGAAAAAAGCCTCGGATTTTTATGTGTCTTCCTCTGTTTGCCATACGAGATTAGGTTTAACGGCGTTAATTTTAAAAAATTGCCCGGCTCACGTGGTGGCGCGCGTACATATATACAGTGAGCGTCGACGAAATTGCGCCGGCAGTCCTGGCGCGCGGATAAAGTTACTCTTTAGAGCCGGCGGCCGCGCGCACCACCGGTTACGTCATTTTTGCCCCCAAGGTTTGCGCTGGCGCGCGCGGCCAGGGCTAATTTCCCCGAACGAACGCACCGATGGCTCTCTCGCCGGGAGCCAAAGTTTTTGTGCTTCCAAGGACCGGGGCTACACTTTTTACGCTGTGCTGATGCCACCGCCGCCGCCGCTGCTGCTGCTGCTGCTACTGCAGCTACCGAGAACGCTCGAAATTATCTAATAAATCAGGGACTTTGCTAATCCCGTATTCTCTTTGCGAGCTGAGAGCCGGGAAAAACTTTGCGTCTGGCTCTCTGTCTCTCTCTCTCTCTCTCTCTCTCTCTCTCTCTCTCTCTCTCTCTCTCTCTCTTTCTCATTCGGCCGTTTTATGGAAATTTACGCCCTGGTGATCAGCTTTAATCGCCGCCTAAAAAGTTTTCGGAAAATTAAAACTACTTCTTCGGGAGAATCGCTGTATATTTATACGCGTCGCGTAAGTTTGGCTTTTGATATAATTATCGGTACGATTTGGTATGCCCGACGCACACTATAATATATACTCGGATGCGTTGAATTCGCAGGTGTTTCGCAACGTGCGAAAATCACGCGGTTTCGCAAATAATTCAACGTTAATGTTGCAATAAACACGATACTGCTAACGAGATCGCACTTGCGTGCTTTTTTTTCACCGCTCGCGCTTTTAAACATCCATTCGCGTGTATATATAAATATATACGCACTGTAAATTCTTTCGCTCGATTCGCTATAGTTCCACATAATGAATAATACAAAGCGCGATAGGAGGCAATATTGATGATGATCGAGGTAGTGCGGCGATACAATCCAACTTTTTATTCAATTTATACACAGTCCAATTTGCATATTTGAATTATTAACCACACTATAATCAAATATTATACGTCGAATACCTAATTCAGAATCGGCATTAACTTGTTGCGCGCTTCGAGCAGGTCAATAATCCATTGCCAGCGAAAGCGTCGTCCATACATTACTCTCGCGACCGAGAGAGAAAGAGAGACTGGACGAGAAAAAATGCATTGGTTGCACGCGCGCGCGCGCGCGCCCTAAACAACCATCCAGTCCTAATCAAATTTGTCCCCGAGCCAAAATCATTCGTATACACACACAAAAGCCCTCGCGCGCAGTCTCGCCGCTCATATTTTATACAAGTGAAATTTTTCGACACTGGCATCGTGTATTCTCTCTCTCTCTCGGCATCGATAACCGAAAACGATAACAAGAATGCAGGACGCGAATATGGACAGCGCGGCCGAGAAACACGGTCCGGCGATATGTTGCTTACGCGTGTGTGTAGAGGAACACGAGAGCAAAATATGTGTACGTGTGTGTATATACCAGGCTGGGCTTTTTCACCTCTTTCGCCGCGACAGAGCGAGAGAGAGAGAGAGATAGAGAGAGAGAGAGGGGGGATGTAACGCAACGCGCCTGACAGAATATTCCGTCGATAATTGATAAACGATGATCGAAGAGAGAAAGAGAGAGAGAGAGAGAGAGAAAGCCCCGTGGCCGCCTAGCGCGCGAATTTCGAGATTTCGGAATAGCTGATGTCGTGGGACGATTTTTCATGCGCAAAAATATCGTGCTGTGGGCGCAGCCAAAATCAAAAATGGCTCTTGAACTTGAAATAGCGCCTGGCTAGAAGGGCCGTTCATAAGAACTGCTCGTTTGTCAATTTCCGGACGTCGCCGCAGCGGTCGCGTTCGATGCATTTTTGATTTTTGCCCGCTCGCGCTTTCGAGGAGATTGTTTTGGACGCTGCGAATGATCGATATACGTTCGCGCGCGCGCGCGCGCGGAAAATGTCAATTTTAAGTAGAACGAGACCAGTGTACACGTATGTAACGTAAACAAATCAATAATAAGCACTCGCACACACATACACGCACACACTCGAAGAGTCACAGGCAATAGAATATATCATCCATCAGCGGCATTTATGAGCGGAAATTCGGTAAAACATTTTAATATTAATTCAGTTTCTGCGGTGTTCATTATACATTTACAAATGCGATGACATCACGTATTTTTCATTTATCTGCGGGAGTTACTTTTTACACTTTTGCGCATACTGACTTCACAGCCCGGCGCACACGCGCGATCGGGCTTTAACAAACGGATTCTCCTGTTGCTCTCGCTCTTCTTAACTCGCAGTTATTATAAATATTTTTAAACAGCCCAAATAGAGCTTACCGATAATCATCATCATTATAGCAAACATATAAGCCGCTGCTCACTCACCAGTTCCGCCTCTAAAGCGCAACAAACAGGATATTCCAATCAAATACATCGTGAGTATTTATACGAATCGTTACAGCCATAATAATCGCAATACAGCATTAGCAATGTTAATTGCTACAACGAAATTGACTACTGCAGCTGCTGTACATAACCCGTGTAATCCACATCCCTAGTCCTCCCCCCCCCCCTACCCCCCGAACTTAGCTTGCCGACCTTTCGAAGCGCCGGATCATTGAAAAAGGAAAAAATTAGCCGGAATTAAAGATTCCCTCCCTTGGCTTGCTCTCTGCCTCCCGTGTAATTTATAAAGCTGTGAAAAAAGCCGGGCAAAAAAGTACGGAAAGCCAAATAGAAGCAAATGCATTTTCCCTGCAGCAGAGCTAGATAGCGGAAGAGCAGCCCTAGAACCACAACAATACTTCTCTGTCCAGCTCTCGCGCAGTTGTAAGAAAGCCTCGCACACTGCCTCGAATTAGCAAACAATCTGCAAGGACGAGTCCCGCGAGAACACGCGGGAACGCAAACGCGCGCGTCGCGGTAGTTGGCTTAAAATATTGCCTCGAATTATCATAGCATCCGAAATTAAAGGGTTGAAATTTGGAAAGACTACGACGTCGTAGTTCCGGCTGGAAAATAATTTGGCGAGAGGGAGGAGGACGGGGGAGGAGGGCCGAGGAGGGATAGCATCTCCCTCCTGGAAACAAGGCAGACGGCGCCTGGGGAACGAGTAGCATGGATTTTTCCGGACTTCTCTCCCTCCGCACTTTTTTTTCTTCCCGTGTATGTACGCGCTGCCTATGGATTTGGCCGACGCGACGCGAGGGAGCAGAGCGAGCGGCGGTGGCGACGACGGCGGCGGCGGCGGTGATTTTTCTTGCGAAGCGTCTGCGCGGCCACGCCCAGAGTCGCGATGGCGGCCGCGAAAATTCGTAGCAGGGGCGGCGCCCTTGCTCTCGCGCGCCTCTCTTTCGGCTCTGCGCAAGCTCCCCCGTGTCTGTCTGTCTCTCTCGCTCTCACTCTCTCTCTCTCTCTCTCCCTGTCCCTCGCTCTTTTTTCCCGCTATTTTTCTCCTCCGCTCTCCTCGCTCGTCTGCTAGCTGCACAACTGCGCGGAGAGGTGTGTATGCGATCTCCGCTCCGCTATCCCCTGCAGGGGGAGGGGGGGGGGGTAGACCGAGACACTCCGCGCATATACGTGTGTATATACGTTTTCTCTCTGTTTAGTGTCTGGCGAGCATTATATCTCAGGAGTGTAGCGTAAGGGAGCCTGCGCGAGGCCCTTAGCAACGGCCGATGAGCTGATCTTTTTCATCTAGCGCGACATTGCCGAGCTCGTTAGCTTTGTTGATCGATAGCTTTTTCTTCCGCGCCTGCGGCTATGTGCATACATCGCTCGAGCTTGAGAAGAATCTCGGAAAGCTCTCGAGCACGTGACGATACATTTACGAGGCTTTCAACGTTTATGCGTATATGTGGCTAGGCCGCAGGCAGTATAATGGCCCTTCAAACTATTCATCGCTGCCGCGGCTCCTCTCTGCATTTCGAACCTTGAATACCGCGCAGAGAGCCGGAAAGTTTTCCCGCCGCGCTCTCGCCAATAAATAATGCGCACAATTCAGCTCACAATAAATTCACTTTTCATACGGTTCAATATACTCTCTTCGGCATTAAAGGGAATGAGGTGGAAGCCCGAAAATTCCGCGTTAAACAAATGCCCGATCGAAGCCACTCTCCCTGTCATTGTAATCAAATTATCGTTACGATCTGCAAATGTTTTCGACTCGCCAGTTATATAAGCGCGCGGAAAAAGCACTTAACCTTCGACTGTTTGCCGTGTTCGATATACATTGCGCGTATACTAACGAGCCGGGCGAAGAAAATCTCAAACAAGTTCAACGTCGAGCTGCAACGACTTATTTTTTTTCTCTGCTTAAAACGGTGAGAGACTCCCGCTTATCGGTATTTAATTTCGCGCGTGCTCGAGCTCGCCAGCAAAGAATCAATTTCCTCGAGATGAGAGGCTGCCGAGGGCTTGGAGAGAAAATTCAAGCGTGTCCGAGCAGAGGTGGAAGCAAATTACTTCTCGCCTTGCCGAGCGAGATAAAAGGAGGAGCGGCTCTCTCGGTGGCGGACGGGACGGCGGTTACCTGTTACGCGTCGTGTTTTCGCCGAGAAATTGATAATTCCAGGAGGTAATGGAGGTTTTAATGAGAATGAAGATTAAGAAACGGGAGCTTAAACGAGCTACTAAATGCTTTCGAATGGCACCGCTATACCGTAGCTAAACAAGCCTAATAATGAGTTTTCCAAGGGGTATCACGGCAATTCCAAACAATACTGACTATAGCACAAAAAAAAAGCTTTCTCCTGCAAAATAATCGGCAACTGTTCTAACGCGAGTATAATAGAGCGAGCGAGGATATTTCATTCCCCTCGGCATTAGCATAATATCTTGAAAATCGAAATTCGGCGAAACATTAGCGAGCGTAAATACATCCGGTCGGAGTCGCGTTGAATTTCGTATTCTCGCTCGAAGCAATGCCCGCTGAGCGCGACCCGCATTTGCATCCTGTAACTAATCACTGATTAATAGTGATCGAGTAAGTTAGTGTTTTGACAACGAGTGCAGCTCCGCGTCGGCGTGTCCTTCTGTGTTCAAAATGTGTCCAGCCTCATCAATCATTAATTTCCGGCCAAACCTGCACGCTGCATAACTTACGCGTGTATACATATACGTGTGTTTGTGTGTGTACGGTACAACGCGGCTGCATATCTTGCGCGAATACATTAACGAGCTATTATTCCGTTTCTCCGCGCGATCCTGAAGGCTTTTTCGAAAAATAAGCGAAGCGAGACTAAAAGCTTTCGGCGCGCGAGTAGTGGAAGAAAATGAAACGGCAACAGCAGCAGCAGCAGCAGCAGCCGAGTCGCGCAGTTTACCTGCGTACACCTCTTTATTACGCGCATCGACGAAAATGAATTTAGCGTTGCAGCGCAGTAGCCGAAGTGAGAGAAAGAGGGGGAAGAGAGAGAGAGAGAGAGAGAGAGAGCTGGCGCTGCAGGACGGCGAGTAGTAAGGTCGCGCAATCGTCAGACGCATCGTATTGATTTTTCCCTTAACGCGAACAAAAGACCGGCTGCTGCTGCTGCTGTCGGGCTGCTGCTACTCTCCGGCTCGGTGGTTCGCGCGCGCGGCGCACCGGAGACTAGATTATTCACGATTGCCACGGGTGACGCGCTAATTATCGAAAACAGGGAGCCCGGGGACGAGAATGCGGAGCCGAAAAATTGAATTGAAGCTAGCTAGGACCTCGGCTAGCTATGCGTCTCGCTTTACGCTGCATTTTCATTTGCATTCTCCGCCCCGGTCATTATATTAATGGAATGAAATGCAGCGAAGCTCGCGCGCAGGGGGTAGGGAGTGGGCGCAAGGAGCATTACCGAGGAGTACATTTTAATTATGTTTATTAGCGACAAAGGTAAAGAGATTCCATCGAGATTTCATCGGGCGCGCGAGCCAGCTGCAAGCTTCGAGGTGCGATCAGTCGCGTAATACGCGCCGTGAGCAGCTCCGCCTCGTTTAGCTCGCGCACATGCACACACTCTCGCGACAGTTACACGTAAAATCGCAATTTCATTTGTAAATCATCTGTCGCTGGCTCCCAATACGCGCAATTTCCAAATGAGCAACGGAAGATCAAAGCCACCGCTAGTATCACGAATCAGGATTAGTATATCGTAACTATGATGCAGCTTTCCCCGCATAGTCCACCGGGCGCGCACGTTTTTCGCCGCCTTTACAGATTTCCGCATTGCCATTTCCGCGCTCTATGACCGCGGTGGATTTTAATATAAGAATCACGGGGATCGGAGCGAAACGCTGATCAGCTTTTAGTTGCGCTCGATGTAACGAAATGGAACGTCCAATTAGCTATGATAATCTCTGCTCGATCCAATTCTGCATTCTCTTTGCACTATTGCCACTCTCTCTCTCTGGAAAAATTCTAACGAGTAGGATTTCAATTGAGTTACCATTTTCCGCGAACACGTCGCTTTGATTCGCACACGAAGGAGTTGTCGTGGAAAAAATTGCTTTTTCTCGATAATTCGGGTTAATCGCCTCCAGCACGCGGATTCGCATACTCAAAGTCAATCTCAAAGAAAGCCCGCCTCTCCCTCCCGAGAACCGACGAAAAAACTGGAAAAACGAGAGAGCGCGTGGCCCGCGAGATCTCGTCTCCGTCCCTGCGTGCGAGTTCCAGCCTTTCCGAGGGCTTTTTTCTCCGCCGCCAAGCTAGATCGCTAGAAGGCACACACGTACACGGCGCTGAAGCCAGCACACTCCGCCGGCTCTGTGCGGCAGAGTGGGAGGTTGCAAGTCCGTCTGCTGCTCCGTCAGGGTGGGAGGGAGGGAGGGAGTGAGGGAAAGCTCCGGCAAAAAAAAAGCTCTTGCGCGTCTCTCTGGTGGGGAGCATGCGCGCGCGTACGGGACGGGAAAAAAAATCGAACTAGTCCCCCGTAGGCTGGTAGCCTACTGGTTGGGGGGGGGGGGAGGGGGAGGGGGCATGGAGATCGGAGGGAAGGAAGCCGAACAACGCAAGTCAATCGTGCGTCTCTTAATAGAAAAGTGGGGTCGATTTATGGGTTATAGGCAAACTGAACTCTCTCTCTCTCTTCCCCCGTCAAGCTCGCGCCGATCGTCCGGCAGATATCGTTCGCTTTCGCCTTCCATTCTTCGATGCAACATATATACATAGGTAGCTCCATCTCTCGCCACCTCTTTCCACCCCTGTTTCTCCGACTGCTCTACGAGATTTCCTCCACGACGGTGGCCCTGACCTCTTCTTCTCCCGTACTTTTCTTCGCTTTTTCCACACGTGCATATATACATACCACTTTCTTTTCTTCTGGCCGCGCGCCTCGACGCCTGCATTATGCACCTTTCGATCGAACTTTGCTCTCACTTTTTTCCTTGCGAAAGAGAGAGAGAGAGAGAAAGAGAGGCAGATGTAGCGAGAGGGGCGAAAGCTTTCTTTGCCACCTGGATTATTCAGGTGGATCGCGAGTTGAATAATTCGCGTTCGAACGAGAGAAAGGGAGAGAACTCGTCGCATCAGCTACTTTAAGGGAACATCGACGGCTCAAGTACTGCGATGCATTTTTGAGGACAGCGCGTTGCATGATTCACGAATCGATTAATGCTGCAAGCGCGGTATAGCCCTCGTTAAGGAGTAATGAGCGCGAGTTTTCGGCGCTGCAGTCGCTGCCACCAGCATTTTTCCGCATTGTAACATCTGTCCGACGGTGTTGTCGGTCAGTCCGAGTGCAGGCGAGTAATTATGTATAAATATATGGCTGCGAAGAATACTGAAAAATTATACGTTCCTTCCAGCCGAGCGAATCGGAGACATGCGCGAAAATGTCTCGGCCGTACAATCCGCCGCCGAAACGCAGCTCTTCCAGCGCAGTATAAAAACTGAGCCCTGCTCTCGCGTTAATTTACCTCGCTCTCGCGCACTCATATAAATAATCCAGTGAACCGAAATATAATCGCCGGGACTAATTAATAAGAGACTCGGACGACCGACGAACTCTATTGAACCTCTCTCTCTCTCTCTCTCCCTCTCTCTCTCTTTCTCTCTATCTCCGGCGCGCATCATTCTCATCGCCGATTAATATTGAAAGACACGCGCTGCATCGTCCCGAGTGTAATCGATAACCGATTTAAAAATTTCCGCTCGGATGTTCGAAAGCAGCAGGAGGAACAAAAAACAAGAAAAAAAGAGAAAAATATCGGAGCGAGATACACGGGAGCGCGCGCGCGCGAGAGAGAGAGAGAGAGAGAGAGAGAGAGAGAGAGAGAGAGAGGCAGTGCACTACTACTCCCTGAGAATAATCAATGCTTCCTGGCGCGCGCAATCGGCTATGTATACTATATAGCCGTAAATTGAATTTCCCCCGGTCTTGACATGGCATACAAAAAGGAAGCGCGCGCGCGGGGCCGCCGCGTGTATATCCGCGACGATCGACTCCCATCGATTAGACGCGACTGCGCTCTCTCTCTCTCTCTCTCTCTCTCCTCTCTCTCTTGGTTTAAAAAAACGAGAGAGAATGAGAGACGCGACGTGTGCGGAGGATAGAGCAGCCCGCAAGAAATCAGATTATTTTTTCCACTCTCTCTCTCTCTCTCTCTCTCTCTCTCTCTCTCTCTCTCTCTCTCTTTCTCCTTTTATTTTTCGCGCGAAAACTGCCGACGAATAACAAGTCCGGCTGATCAATGGACTTGATTAGCCGCGATTCTTGGCTCGGTGCGGCTGTACACGGATTGAAAATCGTCGATTGAGTGCAAGAGCTCATTACGCAACTGCAAAAAAATGCCGCCGAGAGGTTAGACCAACTCGTCTGTATACAGTCCGAGAGAGTCGCGGCTGCGCAAGTGAAAAGTTCGATACACCGCGCGGACTAGAGAGAGCTCGAATTCACGACGATACTGCACAGTGTGCATCGTCGCCGAGCCCACTCTCGCGCGCGGACAGAGAGACTCGAGAGCTCGCCGGGCGCAGCTGCGTCGAATGCCGGCTAAAATTAGGATTCGTCCACGCTGGTACTTTCAACTCTCGAGTCTCGCAGCTCGTGCGCGTCTGCGTGTGTGTATACGCACGCGTCCGCACGCGCAAGTAAAAAATTGACGCGCACACTTGGGAGTAGCGGCGCACGCGTGTAGGCTCCTGCCTCATATGTGTATGCGCGTATGTGTGTGTGTGTGTGTGTGTGTGTGTACACACCGCGAAAGAGAGGCGGAAAGACGAGTGAAAGAGAGAGAGAGAGAGAGGGTCGATATAGGTGGGCAGCAACGCGGCTCTCTATATACACAGAGAGACGAGCAGCCGAAAGCTCT
Source organism: Philotrypesis tridentata (assembly GCA_018906965.1). Taxonomy (NCBI): domain Eukaryota; kingdom Metazoa; phylum Arthropoda; class Insecta; order Hymenoptera; family Pteromalidae; genus Philotrypesis; species Philotrypesis tridentata. Next base: position 8,912,587 of record JACCIB010000003.1, read on the forward strand.
ATAATGCGCTTGGCCGAGGTCGATGTTTAAATATCCACAGCGGACGAATGTTAAACAGTAGAGGAAGAGAGCGGAGGGATTATAGTTTGACGGATGACGAGGGCTTTCGTATATATGTTTATAGGGAAAACCAGGCTCTCGATTTTTTTTCACGAATTTTTAATTTTTTTACATTTTTCCTTTAGTTGAATATACGTTGTTTCTTAATTTTCGTTCTTTTTGGGAGAGTGAGAGAGGAGAGAGAGGAGAGAGAGAGAAAGAGGGGGAGGCAGGACTGCCGGCCGTACAAAGCGCCGCGTCTTTGTTTTCGCGTTCTTTTTTGCGCGCCAGCGCGCAGGACCGAACGCAAGCGCCGGGGAGTAATTAAAAAGCGCATGTATGCACAAGTGCGTTTCCTTTGTTTTCCTTTTTCCTTTTCCTTTTTTTCCGAGGGAGAGAGAGAGAGAGAGAGCGAGCGAGAGAGAGGTAAAGGGGGAGGGGAAGGGAGGACAGAACGCAGCAGAGGAGAGTTCTTTTATGCAAACATTATCTTACTGCGTATTTTTCAAATAAACTCGTATATATTTGTCGAGGGGGAGAGGGGGCCGCGTGGGCGGGAGCGACTGCGAGTCAGCTTCGCATTATTTCAGACGTTCCTTTATTAAATATTAATTATTGAATACGTAATTCGTTTAACAAGCTCCGAATGACATTAATATTATCGCGAGAGCGGTGCTATATCGTCGAGTGACGCAATGCTGCTTTATGCCTTCGGTAAGAGGAAGCCAGCTTGACGTTTCGCTGATAATCTCTCGAGTAGAGTTTTATTCCGTGTTGAAGTGACTTCGCAAGTGAAAAGGAGAAAAAAAACGGAAGAAATGCAAACGTTTACACAACTGAACATCGTTTCGGTAATCCGTAAGTCGAGACTCCAGTGTAATTTCCCGGTTCCCAGAAATTTTCTAACAATACCCAGCAGGGTAATTTATTAATGAGCCAATAGTGGCCTGGACGGTAACACGATAATATAAGGCTGATAACAATGAGCCAGCACTGGTTTAACGTATTACACGTGAAATCCAAAATGAAGCAGAGGAAATATTTGAAATAGACACCCGCGCTCTCTCTCTCTCTCTCTCCTATATAATGTATCAGAATATTCCGTTTATGCCGTAGATTATTTCTGTTTTTTCGCTAGTCGACTCTTCTAATTATGATTCACAGAGAGAATCCCCCATTATTCCTTAACAATCACGAGAGCCGAAGCAAACTCAAAATCCAAGCCCGAATAAAATGGAAGCCCGATATCGCGCACATTTGAGGCTGCATCAATGTTCACATGTGGACTCATATTTCAGCGCTCGCATAATGCTGACAGAGCGTGTATGTGTGTGTGCGTGTGCGTGTGTGTGTGTTTATGTGTGTATTAGCTATACGGAACCGGTCATCATCACCGCAACTCGAAATTCTAATGGCGAAACCGAAACTTTGCGCTATATGCACGCTCGGTTCTATTTGACAAAACTCCGTACGCACACACAAGCACATGTGCACGGGCAAACCAGCAACTCGTCTCTGACATATAGCATCTGTATAGTGCACGATACCGCACGGCAGCTTCATTAAACTTCTCTCCGAAATCCAGCCAAGTATTTATTAGGCTGCTACTCTCTCTCTCTCTCTCTCTCTCTCTCTCTCTCTCTCTCTCTCTCTCTCACTCTCACTCGCTCTTTTTCTGTCGTTCTCTATTTCCCGCCACTAGTATACGACGTGCTCGCGCAGAGCCCCCCTCCGCCTCCCCTCCTCCCTTCGAGCTTGCACAGACGTCTGAGATTTGGAAGCCGCAGAATACAAAAGCTCAAACAATTTCCGCTTTGAAAGCCCATCGCGCGCACCGCAAGCTCGTGGCGGCTCTCTCACCATTGTTTGCGAAAAGCTCGCGAGAGAGAGAGAGAGAGAGAGAGAGAGGCTGGGCGACATTAATATCTCACGAGCATAATATCGTTTTAGCGGCTCTGCCATTTCCAAGCTCGCCCCGGAAAAGTCAGGGCAAGGAAAATGGAAACGCGAGAACGATAACAAGTTCTATTTCAAGAGCTTTTTTCAAAGCCGGGCTTTTTATCTACGCACAGTGCGCCGCGATTTTCAGCTACATAATGCGCGCTAGTTCGCGAACGAGCAGGTATACACGTTATCTGTAAGAACTGCAGGAAAGGGAGAATTCCTAGAAAACTCAAGCTTTCGGCTAAGACAAAAATGACGATTGAGCTTCAGAGCTGTGTATAAGCAGAGCACAGAACCCTTTTTTTGAAATAATTTTCATTGAACGCAGATGAGCGCAGCGGTAGTAGTAATAGCAGCAGCAGCAGCAGCGGCGGCGGCGGCGGCGGTGGTATATAGTCGAGGCAAAGCCTCTCGTTAAATTCGACTTAACGATTTTCCGCGGCAGCTCCCGGCGGCGGCAGTGGCGGCGGCTGAGCGCGCACCTGCATAAAATTGCAGCCGCGGCTGCGACTTACCCACCCTCCCCCGCTTCGACGCACAAATAATATACTTATTCCAGCTCGAGTCTCGCATTACGAGTCGACGCGGCGGGGGAGGGCGGGTTACGCATTTCAGAACGCGCATACGTGCGCACTGTACATACGTATATATATATATATATAGAAGAGCTGCGTATAATGTGGATATATATGCCGAGAGACGTAGGCTTTTAGATGTGTGGGTGCATGTACAGAGGAGCTCATTGCCGGGATTTCAATGCAGCGCGCGTCACGGGAGAATTCTCGGCATTCAGCGTTTTAACGAATATTCAAAAAAACGTTTCGCTGCTGCACGACGACGCCGACGACGACGACGACGACGACCCTCCCGTACGCTCTTCCGCGCCGCGGAATCATTATGCAGTACAAAAAAAAGCCCAGAGACAGAGGAGAGCGAGAGGGAGAGAGAGACGAGGACAACGATTCCTAACCGGATCCAAAAAGCGCAAGAAGAAAATATCTCGTCATATAAAAAAGAGAGCGGGAGAGACTGCGCTGCTGCTGCTGCTGCTGCTGCTGCCGCCACCGCCGCCGCCGGTGCCGCTGCCGCTGCACGCAGGCGCACTAAAAAAAGGAGAAAAACGAGAGCCTAAAATGCGGAGAGGGGGGGGGGGTGAGAGCTGCTGGGAAAAAAAAGGAAGCGCGGAAGAGAGAACGAACTAAAGCGAGCGCGAGCCGGCAAAAAGACGAGCTCATTTTCGGATCGATCTCAGCGCGCGATTAGAGCACACGTGAGAGCGCGGACTATGTGTGCGTGCGCGTGGGCGGCGGCCGTACAGAGCAAGCGAGAGAGAAAGGTCGAAAATGAGGGAGTAAAAGGGAGAGAGAGAGAGAGAGAGAGAGAGACGGATATGGAACGGCGGGAAAGAAGGGAACGGTATAATGATCCCGCGGCAGCCGGAAGGGAGGTTACACGGCGGCGGCAGCAGTGGCGGCGCTGCAGAGTCAGGAGTGAAATATCAAACTCCGGAGGCCGAGAGCTAGCTGCGACGGCGGGGAAGAGAGGCGGAAAGGTACCTCAGGGCAACGGTTATCAAAATTGCGCGTGCCATTATAATTTTAAAGCCGGCTTTCCTCGCTCTCTCTCTCTCTCGCTCTCGCTGCTCGCGCGGAGTGTATATCCGTATAGGGTGGAGACAGGCCAAGAGCGAGCGAGACCGACTCTACGTGCCAGTGCAGGCGAAAGAGGAGGAAAGAGAGAAGCGAACGGGTTGGGCTGTCGGGGGATATGTAGCAGCAGCAGCAGCAGCAGCGGCAGCAGCAGAAGAGAGAGAGAGAGAGAGAACGCGAACGAGGGAGTGAAAGAGGACGTAGGCAACGCCGCGCGCACAACTGCGCTACCGCCGAGGGAGGGTGGGTCATTTATTTCTCCCCCCCGGACTCCCCCTCCCTCGTGCGCGCGCGCGGCATAATTTATCGCGAGGATTCTCGCGAAAGCACGCAAAGAGAGAAGAGAGAGAGAGAGGCGGAGAGGCCGCCGGCGGAGGGAGGAGAACGGCTTGAAAAAGAATGGAGAACGACGAGGCCGAGCGCGCGGGTGGCGGAGGGACGCCAAGGGGCTAATACATCCCCCCGTGGCTCTCTCTCTCTCTCTCTCTCTCTCTCTCTCTCTCTCTCGGCTCTGTATATACCTACACAGCTATGTACCTATAGAAGCCCGCTCGCTCGTTCGCTCGCGTATCTCGTCCGTGGCGCACGAAATTTTCGCCTCCAAATGGAAAATTAACCTCCCCACGGCGCCGAAGAAATTGCGTCTCCCCGCGCGCCGAGCCGAGCCGAGCTCTCCCCCTCGCAGATACGACTCATCTCTAGCTGCGGATAACGCTTAGTTTGCTCGTAAGGGTTAGGATTGGGGAGAAAGGACGCGACGAGCGGACTATATACTCCTTCGAGATTTGTCTTGCCCGGCTTCGAGCGGAAGGGTGGCGCGCTGCTCAGTTTGCTTTGTTTCGTCAGCGCTCGATGATTAAATTCACCGACGCAGAGGCCTTTTCCAAGTAATTTTACTCCGAGTATTGCCTTTGAAATTCTAATTTCCCCCGCCAAAACTCGCAAGCACTGCTGATTATGCGCTATTATCATACGCCCACGAGACGCCTCCGAAAGCCCTCCGGACGTTCCGCGACGTCGAGCGAGGTCTTCTCGTTGCCTCGACAGTCGCCCTAACAATCGTCGCCTCATTATAACGCCGAACGCGTATTATACGACGATGGATCGCGTCTCGTCTTCCTGAACTGCGCAAACGCCTAAACAAAAAAAAAACATACGAAGCGTCGAAATTCGAGCTCGTTAACTCGCACGACTCGCCTCGAAATTGATTCGATGAAAAATCGGCGCGCTGGGTTAACTTTCCGGGGAATAGCACTGCCACTCGTACGTATAAAGGCGATATTTTATGAAGCACGATCTCTCGCTGTGCTCGTCGGTGAAAGATTGCGCGCTGTCGCTGCTCCGTCGGCTCGCTGTTTTTTTTTTTCTTTTTCCTCGTTTCGCGGGCGACGAACGCGAGGTAGAATAATATGTATCGCATCGGCAGGCAGTTGCGTGGAATATTGAACGCCGAGAGAGCGAGCGAGAGGGAGCGAATACAGAGAGACGGAGCGAGCGCGTGCGGCGAGAGCAGGAGGCGCTGCTGGCGCTACGCGCCGGCCGATGCTCGCGCCCCTGACCGCGTTTATATATCGCCGTGATTGATTTCTCCTGCTGTGTGCCGAAGGTCAAATCTTGCGCCAAGAAACGCTCTGGCAATCGACTCAGTCGGCAGCAGTCGCTCCTCCATCCGAGCGCATTCACTCCTCGGCTGTCGCAGGAGACGCTCCGGCTCCGTTACTGGCTCTCGCTGCGTATCAAGTGCTTTGAAAAAATTAACCGATTCTTTTCTCGAAGACTCCCCGTTGATCCAATTGAAGTGCACACGCAAGTTCATTTTGCATCGAGAGTCAGAGTGTATTAAGAGAATTCGTGGTCACACCGGATGGCAGGTGTGCTCGACAATAAAAGCCACGAACGAATGAAATGAGCGAAGGCCGGCTTCCTCGAAAGAGCCTCGAAGCCCTAAAATCGATGGTCGAAAGCCTTGAAAGTCCTGTGAGCAGGGGATGTTATTTGGAAATTGATCCTCTCCCACGCTGGCTATACACTTGCCACCCTTACAGAGGTAAACTCTTCCTCGGAGATTCGCACTGCCGCTGCTGCAGGGGCGCCATCATCGTACACGCAGCTAGAGCCACTGCGCAGATCGTCCCCTCCCTATCTCGCTTCTTTCGCCCCGGTAGTCATAGCCTTCGAGAGTGAGAGAGAGAGAGAGAGACAGAGTAGTGGGAGCGAGAGAAATGGCTGCATATAACCCCTTCGTCGAGGGGAAAAGTCGCGGGTGGGGGTGGTCGGAGAAAAAAAAGCAGCCACGACTGTCCACGGATTGGATGAGCCTCGAGAGTTGGTGGGGTCTTTTCGGAGGAGAGCAGACGTAGAGAGTCTCGAAAGCTGTCTTTTCCTTTGCTGTCGCTGCTGCATCCATGGGGGATTGACTGTCTCCAGGGGGGTCCGCGCTTCCGTTCGCTGTAAGAACAGTCTTAAATACGCAAGCTCGCTCGCGCTCTCTCTCTCTCTCTCTCTCTCTCTCTCTCTCTCTCTCTCTCTCTCTCTCTCTCGGGCCTAGCTCTCGCGCGGCCATATTTCAGCTGCCGCCGCCGTGACCGAGAGCAAAAATACATGCATTCCTGTTTGTTTTATTCCGAGCAGTACAGAGAGCATCGGAGAGAGTCGCCGATGTCCGAGAAAAAGAGCTGTCAGCGGCTAGTTACTCGCGAAGCGCGCGCGCGCGCGGGCGCGAATCGAAAGGTCGAAATAACTTTGAACGGATTCAATTTTCTCTCTCACTGAGCTCGTCCTTCGTGTTTTCGTTAGCGCTTTGTGAAGTACATGCACGCCCGACTGAGTGCGAAAAACAGAAAGCGGAGTTTGCACACATTACGGTCGCTCGCTCGCTCGCTCTCCCTCTCTCTCTCTCTCTCTCTCTCTCTCTCTCTCTCTGTCTGTCTCTGTCATTTCATCATTATTAGTGTTGCTGGTATATAACAGCATGCACCGCTATCGCTCGCACGCTATTGTTGTAATTAGCGCTATTATCCTCGGTACTTGTGGTTTACCCGAGACTACCATGTTCCCGCCAATGTATAATGGAAATCTTGATGGATATGCATAGGGGCTTGGCTCTCTCTCTCTCTCTCAGGTCTTTTGATGTTTGTCGAAGAGCCGTCATTCATCGTCCTGAAAAAAGGAAACTTCACTGACGTTAATTATTAAAGAGTATAGTTGCCGTCTAAAATCTTCTACAATAACTTAGCGTCGAGACTTGACGTAATTCAGGTTCTCATTCCGAGAGCGAGAGAGACAGAGGGAAACAGAGAAGGAAAAAGGGGCTCCCTCCCAAATGTAAAATGAATCCGGCCTCGCACTAAAAGTTCGATTTGCATTCGGAAAAACAGCCGGTAGCCCACCGATGCAAAGAAGCACGCACGCACGCATGCACGCACACACACACATACCCGATGACATTAACGCGAATCCAGTCTCGGCAGCAACGGCGGCGGCGTCGGCGGCATTACACGTGCGATCGAAGGTGCAGGAGAAAGAGAGAGAGAAAACGCGAAAGGTGGCTGCTGCAGGACCGATAAAATCTGCTCGCTCGCGCACACATCCGTGCCTCTCTCTCTCTCTCTCTTTCTCTCGCTCCCTCTCGTTGGGACGCGTACTAATGGAAGTTTCTCGTTTGCCGGTGAACTTGCAGAGCTTCTCTCTCTCACACTCACACGCACACACACAGACTCGTCGGAGCTCGAAAAATTGCGATTTTCAGGACGCCGCATAATGCACACACGATCGTGCTCGCGCTCGCACACACACACCGGCGACGATCAGCATTCATAGAATAATTTTCGCCAGAGGCGGACGACCTATCTGGGCATCACGGTTGACGGCTTTTCCGCAAACCCATTTTAATTATCTCGCCCTATACGAATTATCCGCTCGGAGAGAGGAGCGCGCGAGCCCCCTACGCGTATAGCTATATATGCACAGGCAGGAGCTCTGGTTGGCTTTGCTTCTGCAAGTTCGCGCGATTTTCGGAAGATTGATGATGGCCCGCTTTTTTTCGACCGCTGCGGTGTATACGCACAGAGAGAGAGAGAGAGAGAGATATGCGTGTGCGGAGGGGTTCGTCGCTCGGTGGCGCCGCGGCAGCTCAATCTAAAACGTCGTCGCTGCGCGAAAAAAATCGGACGCGGTGGGAGCTGTATATAGTGCGCGGACGTGAAAAGGCCGCGCGCTTGTATTATATGTATATATGTGCACGAGGGATAAATAGAGAGTCGCGCGCGGATGTTCTTTCTTACTATTTGCCGCGTTCTCGTACGCGAATTATTGAATTAGCTCGTGACGAGCCGTTTCGCTGCGGTGAGTTATGGGACTCGTCGACTCTCTGCGGCGCTGCTGCGACTGCGGCATGACCGCGCGCGCGTGTGTCTCTGTATCAATCAGCGCTCGGGAAATCGTTAGAGGCAAATTGTGGCTGCTATAATACAACTGCTTTATTGTTGGGCTGCACATCTCTCCTACGCGCGTGCACGTCGGCCAACTTTTTTCGGCTTCATTAGGAGAGATGAGGAACGAGTTTCAGTAGTAAAGAGCATTTTTCGTCAGACCGAATTATAAACTGCCGCGGCGGTCCGGGAATTTCTGAATTCCCGTCTACCTTCAATTTCGTTTAAACAATATAAACTCGTTGTTCCCTTATTATGTTAGAACCCAATTCGAACGGGTTGATTTAATTTGGGAAAGTACGGGAAGTACGCGCTAAACAAATTCCAGTGGCTCCTCCTCTCTCTCTCTCTCTCTCTCTCACTCTCTCTGTCTCTGTCTCTCTCTCTCTCTCTCTCTCTCTCTCTCTCTTTGAGCTCCCGCTGCGAGCAGAGTGTATAAGCTCCGCTCGAGCTGCAATGCTCGCTCAACCAGTGGGATTAACATTTTGATTTTGCCCGTGCGAAATAATGTACAACTTTAATTTTAAAATCAAACATAATATTCGGGTATGACCACAACGAGAGACTGCACTGCAATAATGCTCTTTAATTAACTTGGCGATCTTCATCAAGTTAAAACTCAAGCCGAATCTGCCGCGCGGCAGAAAGGGAAAAAAAGAGAATTAGAGCGCAGCTCGGTCCGCTATACTCTGCGCTGCGGTGCGGTATGATAAAATCCAAATTGTCCGCACCGTAAGTTTACGCATTAAAACAGCAGGGAGCGGTGCAGCCTTCATGAAATGGCTAAATATTGAAACACAGAGCTGGAAAAGTGTGTGCAGCGACTGCTGCTCGGGGGAAGAGAAAGAGAGAGAAAGCGACGGCTAATAATTAATCATCGCCCTAAGAAGACCAGTCGGCGAATGTCAAACAGTGGAATCGCGCAGCGAGTCGTGCAACTTCTCCGTCAGATGTAGAGAGAGAGAAAGAGAGAGCCGAGTGTGTTGATACACGCTCGGCCAGTGTGTGTACGGAATTTGGCGGGAAAAACTAAAGCAAACACACGGAGGAGAAGAGACACGCGGTGCAATACATCATGTTCACCTTCTCTCTTTCTCCCAGGCTGGGCAGGGAAAAAGGGCCAAAGGGAAGGAGATAAAGTAGGAAAAAAGAGAAGCGGCTAGGGGGTGCTGCTCTCTCTCTCTCTCTCTCTCTCTCTCTCTCTCTCTCTCTCCGAAGCGAAAAAAAGCTCGCAGCGGCTCTCCCTTCTTGTCGCCTTCCATATTCTCCTCTCCTCGCGTATTCCCTTCTTCAGCGGGTAGGGGGCACTGCGTTTTTCCCGCGGCAACGAAAAAACGACGTAGGGGAGGAATGGAACACTCCAACCCCCCGCACGCGGGAGGAGGGAAAAAACGAGGGAGGGAGAAACACACAGACGCCGGGTAATTTTTAAAACGGCGCTTGCGGGAAAATAAAAATTAACGGCAGAGGGCGCTCCGATGCAGCGTCAGGCTCTGCAGCGAGGGGGTAGGGGAAGATAGGGGAAAAAAAAGAGTCGCGCACGCGGAGGGAGGCGTAATTTGCCGAAAAAAGAAGGAGATGGTGGTGGCGGCGGCAGCGATCGTTCGCTTCGTCCGCGGTGGGGGAGGCACAGAGTCCAGAGAGAGAGAGAGAGAGAGAGAGAGAGAAAGTCGACGCCGGCTGTTTTACGCCGAGGGAGATAGAAAAGTCTATTGCCGTTGCAGTAACCGTGAGGCCTCGAGAGGGGGAGAAAAATTTACAGGGCACTTCAAAAGATACGGGCTTTGCAGAGACGCCTGCCGCTTCTGCTGCGCACCTCCCCCCCCCCCTCACCCGCCTCACTGATAATTATCTTCTTATTGTCACTAATTTCTTGCCATTCCCTTTTTTTTCGATAATTCTCCGACGCCGATCGGGCCAGCGATTCTGCCGATTACTTCATCGAATATGCGTGCGCGCGTGTAGGTCGGTCCACCAAGTCGGTGTTTCTGTATATAGTGGGCCGCATATACCTATTGTCTACAGGTAAATATAGAATGCGTTTCTACGATTATAATTCATTTCAACATGCGCATCGACTACTCCGCGAACGTATATTCCAGCATAGGAGCGTATTATTTAAAATTCATCGAGAAGCACCGTTTACGAATCATCCGATTAATTTTGTAAATGCGTTAGTACAGTAGGAACTTATCTGAGCGCGTTGCCTCGGGATAAGCCGCTTATTACAATGCCCATGCGGGTCTATTTAGTCGCGGGGGATCACGATGAAACTAGATAACGCATTGGCCACCTATCGGCCAACGTTTTTCCCTAGTATGTGTATATACACATTGCCGCGAGAGCGAATTCTCCGGAAATTTGCGCGCGATTCCCATGAGCGGACCTTCGTATAAAATTCGTTAGTCGCCCTCCCATTTCTACTCGGCTGACTTCTTTCCCGGCGCATTGTCGCGCTAGCTTTGCTCTCTATCCCCCGTCCCATACGGGTAAACAGCATCGAGGTATTTTCCCGATTTGTAATGAGAGAGCGTTTCTATACATAGATATATACAGCAAATACGAGGGAAAGAGAGAGAGAGAGAGAGAGAGAGAGAGAGAGAGAGAGAGAGTGAGAGAGAGAGGCTGTACACATACGGAGCGAGTCGAACAATGCCCGCACTTTCTGCCCGTATATAACAAACTCGTTGGCAGGCCCGGAGGTAAAATTTGTGCAGCAGCCGGTGCAGCTCTGTCCAGGCTTTCTCTCTCTCTCTCTCTCTCTCTCTCGCACTCGACAATGAGCCCCTGGTTTCTTTGCCTCGTGTACCGGGCATTATGCTCTCGGATACCGCGCACGCCCACACATACACGCACAGACATGTCTCTGTTATATACCGACGAACAGGTATTATAGTTTGTATTAACTAGCCCGGGATATTGGCTGCTGAAGAGAGGGATGGTTGAGAGTGGAAATTAACCGGTAGCGCGGCCGGATACATGTAGCTTATGTATTTTCTAAACTATTACACTACATAGTGCATGACTTTACGTGCGATGTACGGTACGCACAAACTTTTGACTTTTCCCCGCAAATAATTATAGCCTCGGATTTGCGCCTTTGTACGTGCGGGTTCATTGTGGGCATCTCGCACATCAGGCGCATAGTAGCAGTATGTCGAAAGCCAATGGAAAATGTTTATAGTGCGACACCGCGGAAGGAGGGGGGTGATTATCGGTGAAAAGCAATGGCGTTAATTAACAAGTAGAGAGAGAGAGAGAGCGACGGAACAAAAGCGAGGAGGAAGTTTGGCAAAAGCAAACTTTCTCTCGAAACGTCGACGATGTGGCGCCGGGAAATTTCATCTCAAAGGGCTATCCTATCCCGCAGTGATATACTCATTTCTCAGCAAAGCTTGCTCTTTCTCTCTCTCTCTCTCTTCTTCTCTCTAGCCGTTGTACGTAGTGTTGCGTTAATTATGGCCATTTTCCCTACGTCGCTCGTTCCGCCCGCGTACTCTTCCTTTCCAGGCCAATAAATTTCGGAAATCCGCAGACGAGGGTTAATGAGCTGCTGCTGCTGCTACTGCTGCCGCCGCCGTCGCTGCGTGCAATCGCAGAATCGCAGAATCCCAGAGGGTGCGCGACCGCGGCTGCTAATGCCAAGTCTCTCGAAATCCATCTTAAGCCGGGGCAAGAGGCAAGTTTTCAAGCAGAGAGAGAGAGAGGAGAGAGTATGCATAAACGAGCGGGCGTTTTAAAAAGTCCGCTTATAGCCGGCCTAATTAATGCGATTTCCGCGCACTGCGCGCGGCGCTGCCAAACTTTCCCCCAAACTTCCCCGGTAGTCGTCTAAACTTTTCTGCCTAATTAGTTATAAATTTCGTTCGTACACCGCTAACAATATTCCTCCCTCTCTCTCTCTCTCTCTCTCTCTCTCAGACACACACTCACTCGCTCTCTCGCGTGTCCAGCGGCTCGCTGGAGAAAGTCCGAGAAAAAGCGAGCGACGAGGAATGAAAATTTCGAGCCAACTCCGCGCGCGTCGATGTGTGTGTAGGTGTGCGCGCAGACGAGGCGCGAGGGTTGAAGTGTGCGACTTTGGGGAGGGGGAGAGTATACAGCTCCCATACGCATATATAGGAAAAGCCCGAGTGAGCAGCTGCGTTATATAGAGGCTATACGGCGTCGGGGGGGAGAGGGGAGGGGGTGCGCGCAGGATCCAAGCTCTCCCCAACAGCGCCACAGCAGCTAACGAACGAACGAACGAATGGGGTATAAAGAGCTTGACGGGCTGCGGAGAAAATTCAGCCGGCGCCACCGTCGTTTCTAACCCCCTCCTCCTCTCCCCACAGAGCGAATCTCTCCCTAGCTCTTTCGCTCCCTACACACGCGCGGACAGTGGGGGGTGGCGGCCATTTTGCCGAGTCGTGAAAAACACACCCGCCCCCCGCAGAGCTACTAGGGCGAGCGAGCGAGAGAAAGGGGTGACGCGCCTGCGGGATTTCAAGTGCTAGCTCAGGCGGGACGAAGACAGACGGATAGCTTTTTTCTCTCTTTTTTGCTTTTCCCTACTCCTCCTTCTCTTGTTCTCTCCCGTAGCTCCACACACAGGTATAGAGATGGGCGCGCGCGAGAAAGAGAGAGAGAGAGAGAGCCGTGGTGGAGGTATGGAGGATAGAGCGGTGCGGCGACCCCTCGTACGCTTTCTTTTTCACCCTCGGCGGCGCAGCGTTTTTTCCGCTGCGCCGCCCTTATCGCGCACGCACCTATCTCTCGCACTGCAGCCGGAAACAAGCGCACGCATTAAGCGAAAAATGCAGATGAGCGCTTAGAGGAGAGCGCGAGAGGCGAGCTCTAATGACACGCGGCCTCGGCGAGAGAAGAAAAAAAAAGGAGAGCAGGAAGCGGCGGGAGAGCCGAGAGGAGGAGGAGGAGGAGGAGGAGGGGATAGCTGGGAGACAACGCGCGCGAGAGCGAATGATTAGTGAAATCGACGGTAAGGGACGACGACTCTCGGGGTTATTATGCGCGCGACTCTCTACCCCCGCCACGTGTGAGTACGTGTGAGTGCGTGTGTGGAAGCTACACGCGGAAGGCAGAGGAATTAAAAAGCGATTCGGATTCCATATTAATCGAGCGGCGATACGCGCTTATGGAGAGAGCCGGGAGAGGGACTCGCTGTCTTTTTTATCGAGAGTCGCGGAGCTTTTTGTCGCTATCGCGAATTTCGGGGAGGAATACATTTAGACGTATACGCGTATACGCCGCGCGCGCGTCACGTCATTATAAATCGCTTGCGCCGATTCTATACATGTATATTTCTCCTGCAATCGAGCAATATAATGTTTGCAAAGGACTGGAAACTCGTTTATGGCTCGCTATACTCTCTCTGTCCCTTTATCGCGCGCTAGCAACTTATATGGATATATTCGAGGCGGCGAAAAGTTGGCTCTGCGAAATTTCAAAACTTTAATTGCGCCCGCTTCAGAATTTCATTTGGCTCGACTCTCTCTCTCTCTCTCGCTCGCTCTCTGCGAGTCTGCGAAAGTTGCGCGAGGCCGGTACACAGGAGACCGTGGAGACACAGTGCCATCACACACCGACTGTCCGAAACACGAGAACATACGAGACACGAGTGAGAGAGACCCTTTCGACTGTAAATCCTCGAATAAAGAATCTCTCTCCCGACAGCGACGACCCTCGCTCCTTTAATAGCGTATCCCAGCAAAGGGTGGAAGCCCGTTTCTCCTCCTTGGCGATTAGGCATCGCGACGGAAATCTCATTTGAAGCCGGGGACAGCAGCCTCGCTCTCTCTCTCTCTCTCTCTCTCTCACTCCGGGCAAAGACTTCGGGGGATATCAAAGTGCCACTCGTCGAGACAGCAGAAGGAGAGGGAGATGTACACGCGTGGGCTCTATCGATCCGGCCGCGCGCTCGCCTATGCTGCTGCTGCTGCTGCTGCTGCTGCTGCTGCTGCATTCTTGCTTCCCTGCTCTATAGCTGCGCCTCTGTCTGCGTAATATCCAACTAACCCTCTCGGAACATCTCCTCGGCCTCGCGAGAGAAGCTTAATAGGGCCACCCCTACCCTCCCGAGCGCGCGCCCCCCAGGTGCAACCCAGCGAAAAATTCAACTTGTCCTCCCTCGAAACTCGTGATGCCGCGCCGCGCGCTATTTCTTTCCGACATTCCAGAGGGAAGAGCGCATCGCCTTCAATTACAATCGACGCATTCATCGCTTTAAATTCGCATCCGGAGTTTTCATCACGACCCGAAAGAACGCCCTCCTGCGTCTCCTGCAGCCGCCCTCGCAATGAGAGAGATAGAGAGAGAGCATCCCCTCCCTCAGCCTTGTTTCGAGCGTTTGAAGCGGATCTTTTGATCGCGCGCTCCTTTTCCTCCTGCCCTTTCATTACCGGCATCGCGTCTTTTTCCACGCTGTGTGCCACGCGATTGACTATCTGTGTATTGCTGCCTCCTCTGAACATACACGTGGGGCCGAAGCCGACGCTCTTCTAATGAGCAAATTGCCCGGCGAGCACGCGCTAATTGTAAGAAGAGAACCGCCATTACAAACATATTGCATTATTCCGAAAGGAACTACTTACGTCTCAAAGTTAAACTTTACGTGACTTTGCCTCGCGTGGAATTCCGTTGATAACCCGGAATGCTCTTCGTTAATGAAAGTTATACAGGAAAATATGTTATGTAGATGGGGAGCACCATCACTCCAAGTCAATTCGAAATTTCAATTTCGTTTACGGCTATGTAACAAATAAGACTGGAATTTCGTAATTACAACAAAATACGACTTTGTTCATCTCTGCTACGTAATTATTTGCGATTTTACAAAATTCCAACGCTTACGTATAAATATTTCGCGTAGAGTGGCATTTGAATAACACGATACGTCGAGACTTTATTGAAATTCTATTCTGCGAGATATTCAAATATTAACTTGAAACATCGGACAGTAGCAAAGAATTATACAACTGAAGGCAAAAAATAACTTTAATAGTACCATATTTGTATTAAAATAAAATTGGTTGTTATGCGTCTGCTAAACTGTCGAGACAAAAAATTAAAATGTTTAAATAATTGTTGGATTTGTCTCTTCAATATAAGTGAAAAATCTTAAATAATTAATTAATCTCCTTGAAGAGAAAATGCAGTCCCGACAGACAAAAACAAGCAGAATATTACACGCCAGAAAAGTCGTCAGCCATAGAATGTTCTCTATGGCCATAAAGTGTGCTCCCTCTCTCCCTCGTTCTCTCTCTCTCTCTCTCTCTCTCTCTCCTCTCTCTCTCTCTTTCTCTCTCACTCTCTGTCTCATCAATCCAAGCAGTGTCGAGCAAGCGAAGACAAAACTTTATGCACACGGCCGATCGAGCAATTACTCGCCGATCAACGCATAAATGTGTATGTATACGCGTATATACAGAGAACGGACAGCGCATTTGTCGGGCTTGTTGTTCTTACTACGTTACTGACTGTGACTGACCGAGCATTATGCCCCGCGCGTACACACGCGTCCGTATCGAAAGAGAGCCACAGCGAAAACAGAGAGAGAGAGAGAGAGAGAGAGAGAGAGAGAGAGAGAGAGAGAGAGAGAACGAGCAGCTCCCGCGATAAACAATGAATACATGAATATGAAAATTTCCATGAGAATCCACGCGTATAGTCATGCGAGCCTCTCTCTCTCTCTCTCGCTCTCTCTAGCTATATACACACGCACGAAGCGGATAGATCGATCGTTTGCGCCTGCAGCGTTGTTTCGAACTCTCTTTTTTTTTAGTTTTCGGGAATCCCTCTGCGCGAGAAATTTTCGGCGGGCCGCTGAAATTGTATGCGCTCCATCTCCAATTCCGAGGCGCGAAGCCTTTGTGCAGCGACCGAGACAAATTGATTGATTGAATACTAATTTATTGTGCCGTTCTATTTTTATAAAATAATCGTAACATTTTCGTCAATTTTTTTCCGATTTACTTTTCTTAAGTGATGGCTATACGTACATTCTCGATACTACATAGAAGCACTTACACTTACGCATTCGATTCTCTCGTATTGTTGATAATCAAATGAAGCTAATGTAAATAAGATAAACCTAATCAAACAGATAAATTTTTTACTTGCACAATCTTTGCTTTTATATTGTTATTACTTTTACTTCGTGTAAGAGGTAAAATGAAACCTGACTCCAGTATATATTGAAATCGAATTAACACTTATATATATTGATATTACCATCATCTCTGAGCAGCGAATTTCATTATCCACAACATCAATGATATTTCTGTTTGCGATTTACTAAGCTAATGGGTTCTAACGCGTTAAGAAGAACTTGATGATGTATGTTGATATCTATCAGTACATTTCGCGATAATTAAAAATCAAAGGGCTGTCAAGCCGAAGCAAGCAGAGTATTCGGTAAAAAAAGACTCACTGATAAAATTTCCCAAATACCAGCATACGCCCAAAAGGAATATAAATACGATCTGCAAAGAATATTGCCAAGAGAGACACAGAAAGCTAAATAACGCTTGCTATAGTAAATCGAGATTGATTGAGTACTCGAGCCTCGTGCGCCTCGCTTGTTTTTCAACAAGATGTTTATTGGACGATTGCTTTCCATAGGACGGCTTTTCCATTCGTCGAGTTCCAGCGTCGAAATTGAAGCTTTGACGTTTTACCAGAAATCGCCGTTTAATGTTGCATCGGCGCGCCTGTGTTAGGGAATTAATGATTCCATGGAAATTATTCGCGGAGATCGATATTGCAGGACTCGATTGGAATTGCGAAAATTCCGTGAGCACTTCTTTCGCGCATAGCCGATCTCTACGCTGCGCAATAATCTTAATAACAACAGATTGCGCATTAGCCTCTGGAATAGTACGTAAGACTCATTAAAAAGTGAAAAAGTAAAAGGACGAGAGCCGGAGCAGATGAAAAGCGTAGTGGAGGCTTTCGAGGGCGCAGTTCTCCCGCGTGCGCGCAACATAAAACAGCGTCGGGCGCGTTCAATTTGATTGGAAGGAAAAGGGAGCGGACTCTGTGGAGATTCGGAGAAAGGGTCGTGAGGGAAAAAGTCCGAAACTGGCGAATCTCCTCTCGCTAGACTGCGGCTGTACACTGTACGCTACGACTAGCGTAGATGTCGGATATTCGTCGTCGTCCCTCGATCCCGTAAGGGGGCGAGCCGAAAGGGTTGCCCCTTTCGCTCGTTATGTAAGGAAGGACATGAACGTCGCTCCCCCGAAGCGGAGAATTCAGACAAAGAACGCTCGCAGCTTCTCTATAAAATACATGGAGGACTACTGCGTATAGACGGTGTTTGGGTGAGCTTGTGCGGCGTATATAGGCCCCGGAGGGAAAAGCTGGAGTAGAGAGGCCGTATTACACGGCCGCACGCAACGCCGCAAATGTATATACGCGTGCTTTTTGCTACTAGGAGAGGCCTCGGCCGCCGAAAGCTCTGAAAATACGCAGCGAGAGCCATCCCCGCATATTCTATGCTCTCCCGCTTTTCAGCTTTCTCTCTCTCTCTCTCTCTCTCTCTCTCTCTCAAGGCCTCGCGTAATAACGGATGTAAATTACGCGTGTGCACGTACGCGAGTATCGCCGTTCTCTCTCTCCGCTTTGCCTACTCTCTCTCTCTCTCTTTCTCTCCGTTACGCACGTACGCGCTTGTACGCGCGCATACATATACGAGAGAGAGAGAGAGACAGAGACAGAAACAGAGAGCGAGAGAGAATCGCCGCTGGCCCGTTAGGTATAGCCGCGGGTTGAGAATATTTGCAAGCCAAATTTTAATACGGGAATTAATTTGACCCGAGGAGAAGCAGCAGCGGCGGTATAGTGGCCAGACGAGCCAGAGACGTGGGTGCAAGCTCTCGCGCGCGCCCCGCCTTCCCCCGCCGCCGAGCCGCGCACAGCTGCAACCTCTCGCGCGCATTATATTCTGCAGCGTATCAAAGCAAAAAGAGTATATATTACAGCATAGCTTCTTCTTGCGGCTGAATTATGAAGCTTCCGGTTTTTCGGCGTCAGAACCTCGAGGAAATTGGCCTTTTTCCCATATACGTGTACCTTGGCGCTCTTATCTCCTGTTTGTGCCCGATGATGGTATGGTTACCGCGGACTTCGTTATATGCGCAGGGGACACTGATGAAGCCACGGAAGCAGCGCAAGCTGCCCGTTATAAATTTGAGAGCGACGAGAGAGCGCGACTATACATCAAAGATCCTTTTTCGTTTACGATTTTATTTTTCGGGGAGGGTGAGGGCTGAGCGATCGCGCGTACCGAGAGAGAGAGAGAGAGAGCTGTTAATACCAAGCACCGCCGTCGCCGTGGACGCCGCGCTCGGATTATATATAAGCGGCAATTTATGGATCTTTAACGGCGATTCCTTTTTCCCACGTGGGCGCGCGTGCTCATGAGGCAATTTCAATAATTTTGCGGCGCAGCCGCACAGAGGCTGTAAAGAGTTTGACGATCCCGCCGTTATATGGCGTTTAATCGGATAACGAGGAATTATTGAGCGTTGCGTACGTACGAATTTCGAAAAAATTGCCAGAGCCGAGATATCGGAGAGCTCTGGGTTGCGAGTGAGTCCTGGGAGGAATAAAAGGAAGCTGAAATCTCAAGACCGTTAAGCGTGGGGGAGGGGGGCAAATCCCGCTTTTACGCCCGACAATTAATGCTCCTCAATAAACTCGCGAAAGCGTTAAACACAGCTAGCCCCCGTCGAGTATAAAGAGAAGAGTGAAAGAGAGAGCGAGAAGGATAAAAAAGAAGTGAAATCCCAGGCTTGGAAATAGCTCTTAAACATCGTCGCGCAGGCTAAAGCCACCTTAATCTCGGCGAGCGTTAAAGGAACATCGTTCCGGCGAGAAGGAGCAAGAAGCAGCAGCAGCAGCAATAGCACTAGCGCGAGTAAGTCGTCCGGGCATCCATTCTGCCCCGGCGAGCAGAGCACAAAACTAATCCCGCAGACGGTACGGTGGGCTATACATAGCGAGCGAGATAGAATCCGCAGTAGCAGCAGCAGCAGCAGCAGCAGACGACGGGGACCATAAACCGTCGCTGATTCTGCGGGTCAGCTCTCGGTCGTAAGGCACACTCCCGGTGCTCGAAAGAGAGAGAGAGAGAGAGAGAGAGAGAGAGAGAGAGAGAGAAAACACTCTCCGTCTGCGAGCCGCTATCTCTCGCTTTGTCTCTCGGCGAGGCGGCGAGCGCGCGGGGTGGCTCAACTTCCGCGGCTAGGCGCTACTTCGTAATGGCCAAGTTTACTTTGGCCATTTGTATCGGGACGAAGGAGCCGCAACAGCAGCCGGAGATGAAGAGCGCGGGGTAGGCGGATAGGGAAAGAGAGCCAACCAGGGACGTCGCTGCGGTCTATCCTTTATGGCTGCAGCAGCGGCAACGGAGAGAGGGTTCCTTTTTCCAGCGGGCCACACACCACCACCACCACCACCCCTTTTCTCTCGACGGTCATAATAATTCACGACATAAAGCCAAACTACCTCGACGCGCGCTGGCGAAACTTTCGTTGCGCGCGACGTCGATAAATTAGCTTGCATTTTTATAATGCGTCGGTGCTCCCTCTCGTCGTCTGCTCTTTCGCATCTCCATCGCGCCCCCCCCCCCTCCACCCCTACTGTGTGCAACGAGCTAAAAGTTGCGCCGCGCCACCGTTGCCGCCGTCGGTGAAAAAGTATGCGGCGCGTGACGTTGTCTTGGAAATGGAGATGGGAGAGCGAGGTGTATGTGTGTGTGCGGGGGGGGGGGGGTGGAGGGGCGCGCCACTTTTTTGTGCTCAACTTTTGCAAATTAAGGCGAGTTTTCCGCAGCTTTGCAACGGTGCGAGCAGCAGCGGATGAATTAAGCGCTGCATTTTTTACGTCGAAGATGCGCGAAACTTCGGGATTTATGGTCGGCGAGCTTCTGTTTGCTCTTTTCTCTTTTCATTCGGAACGAGAGAGAGAGAGAGCGCGCGCCGAAAGAGTTGGGAGATCTATTGCCGGCTTTGTTCCTCGCCCGGCTATGATTGAGAGCCAACTTTACACTGTCTCTCGGCTCAAGATTGATGCGCCGTCTGACCGAATACGCCTCGTTCTACTCGCGCTAATCAAGCCCAAAAACCTGATGTGGCGCGCGCGCGCGGGTGAGCGACTGAAAAATGGGAGGCGTGTGCAGCGCGCATCCTTTATTTACGCGATGTATAGGCCTCTGGCCGTTTTCAGCAGTGCCGCGACTAAAACAATAATGTTCTTAACGGCGCGCGCGACACTTGTGCGACGTATGCGACATCAAAGGGAATACATTCATATATACACAGGGAAGGGGGGGGGAGTGGCGCGAGGACTGCGGCGAGCTTTCTGCATTCAATTGTTAACGAGACAAAGCGCAACTTGCACGATTATGAAAGCACACACCTCTCCCTCTCCCTCTCTTCCTCTCTCGCGCGGAACTGCAGCGCGCGCTTCGCAAGAATTTCTTTAATTTAATATCTGCCGCGACCGGCAAACTTTCGCCCGTTGTCCGTGGCGAATAGCTTATGTAGGGCGAGTGAAAAGAGAGAATAGAAAAGAGTGCAAAATAATGTGCGTATATATCCTGGACAGGCGTTGCCCGCCGGTGATTCATCAGACATAGGGAGATAGAGAGAGAGAGAGAGAGAGTCGCTCGGTACTTACCTCCGACGATATGGACGCGTCGGGATAATAGAGAGAGAGAGAGAGAGAGAGAGAGAGAGAGAGAGAGAGAGAGAGAGAGAGAAATTAACAACCCAATCGAACGCGAATACCTATCTATGCGCATTCGCCGAGGGGAAAAGTCAACAAAGGCCAGAAAATTGGCGGCTCTGCGAAAAATATGAACGCCTTGAAAAGTCCACGTCCTCTCCATTCTCTTCGCTCCCGAGCCAACTCTTTTTTTTCGCGTCATCGAAAGCACCGGCTACCTCTCTCTCTCTCTCTCTCTCTCTCTGTTTACGCGGTGCGACGGCGGCACTTCAATGCGCGTCCATTTATCAAACTATCGCGGTAAATAATTCCTCGAGCTATCGACCATTTACCGTGCGGTTAATTGAGTTTCGTAATCGCTCAGGCTCGAGAGCTACGCGTATACGTGTGCATTCACATGCAATCGTTTCTCTATACGTGTACGCATACAGAGTCGTATTCGCTGCGCGATTTACGCGGCTCTATGCAGCGCCTGCGAGCTGAAAAAGTGTCTGCGAGTTCGTGTATTCAAGGGAGAGTGAGTGAGAGAAAGAGAGAGAGAGAGAGAGAGAGAGAGAATGAAATATATAGAAGAGAAAGTCGAGGAGGAGGGTCTGCTTTTAATTAAAATCGCTTGAAACCGGCCGAGGCTACAATTTATTAAGGCTAAGGACACGGCGACTAATTAGGGGTAAGGATGAGGATTAATTAAAATCCTTCTTTAGCGTGAAGTTACTCCCTCTCTTGACTAGCCCCGACACTTTCTCTTCGAGCCAAGTGCAATCTCTTTACGACAAGGGAGAGCGGTAGAGAAAGAGAGAGAGAGAGAAAGAGAGAATACGAGCGAGACCGACGGATAAAAAGTGGAGGTTACTTGCTTTTTCATTAACACCTTCTGGGTATAGGAGTTAAGAGCTGTGTATGCATGTGTGTATCCAAGGGGTTGGGGAGGGGGGAACTCTATCGGAGAAAAAATTGTGTGCCAATTAAATAAATGCCCGGCCGACGTGTGCGAGCGCGTGTTTATTCGATATATAACTCTCCACGATTGGCTTTACACAGATTTCTTTGTGGGGGCAGCTATTTTTTTCGATCTGTATGCGGGGCAAATATTTATTTCGCGCTTTAACCGCCACGAGCTTATATTTATTCACAATAAATTCCACGCGTATACACGTTTAGACATATACACTTGCACGCGCGCGCGGCAAGTGTATATCGATACATTGATTTCCTCATGCCCCGAGATAAATATCAGCTTATTTTTCTTTCTGCAACGACTCGTGTATGTCGCAACGAGTGTTTACCATCATCATTCGCAGTTATTCATATAGAATGTAAATAAAGACATATACAAATTCGAAGCTTCTAATTAGACGACTGGTCAAACAGTTTCAATAATCCAGCACCGCGGTGTATTTGCAACATTCTACTTTCCGATGATGCGATACTTTATAATTCATGCTCTAGTGTTTTGTGCTTCCAACTTTCGCGCCAAATCATTAACCATCGTATAAATAAGTAAACGTCCTTATAATAGATGTAATAATTATTAAATATCGAAAGAATGAAGTAGAGAGAGAGAGAGAGAGAGAGAGAGAGAGAGAGAGAGAGAGAGAAAGTGAGTGAGTGAAAATGCGAAGAAAGAATTGGTACATTTTGATATTAAATATAGCACCGCAGGCTTATCGTTTTATACGTGGCGCAACGTCTTCGCTGCTACTGAAAAAGCCGCAAAAAAAAACTCGCAAGCACGTGCACTCATGGCTATTTAGCAAATAAACACTGCGGAACTTGCGCTAAAAGTCGTTCGATGTATAAACGAGCGTTTGTAAAATGATGAAATTGAAGGGACGAGTGCTTGTATACGTGCAAGCATAATAATTGGTGTAGCCGAGGTCGCGACGGCCACTTGAATCGGCTGAAAATAAGTTATAAATTCCATCGATTTACCTAGCTATACTGAAATGGCGTGCAGAGGCTGTATTTTTACGGTGCTCAGCTCCACCGAGCGCGCGCGTATTATATAACTCTATAAATTACAAATTCTAAACTCTCCGACGCTGTCGGCGAGTAAAAAGCCTGCATAAACAACTAGCCGAGCGAGCGATATTTAGCTAGGCCCGGAGCAAGTATTACGTGGGTTCAAATCCCTTGCCCTCGAGTCGCCTCCGCACCTTCGCTTATTCCTCGAGGGTTGGCTTGCGACGAGCTGTGGTATAGGGGCTTCATCCGCGAGAACGAGACAGAGCGAGCCTTGCGAGCTGCAGGAGCGCTGCTCTTGCCACCTGATAAAGTTTGTCGATTACACTTTTCCGTCGACACACGCGCTCGCTCGAAAGAGAAAGAGGAACAGAGACAGAGAGAAATAGCAGAGAGAAGCGAAATTCTCTCAACCCCCGCGTACAAGCTCGACGCGTGTGTGTCTGGGCTAGCGAGCTTCTACTCGCACGCCGCCGACGCCGAGCATGTGAAAGTTAATGAATCTCACGTACACACGTACACGTGCGCAGGGCCTCCTCCACTCTTCAATCTATATACATATCGGTCTGCGCGTATGTACGCGCAAGTATAGAAGGAGGGAGAGAGAGAGGGGGGGGGGACATTATGAACGGGAATTCAGGCGAACGTAGCTTTTGGAACGAGTTCAAAATTACTCGACTTTGCGAGCGAGCGACAGGAAGAGGAAGAGAGAAGTGCCTTTAGCGACGGTATACGGTAGATAGAGCTGGAAGAACAATCGGCCGCGTGCAGTACACGGAAAGTCGGAAGCTGCTCAGGCTGAATTTCGAGACAAGTCGTTCAACTTATTTTTTCCCATCAGCGGCTCAAGCGCGGGCGCACACGCTCATTAACGATTTTCACGATTGAAAGTTCGAAAATGTTCTGCTCCCTCGCGCAGTGGCCGAAGGGGGAGGCTCAACCTAATGGCGAAATTATGAGTTGCCGAGCTCTTTTAGTTCACGCTTTACAGAGCTGCCCGCGCGCACGCGCTCGAATATTTTATGCGGCTGTTGAAGAAATTTATACATATATGAACATATGTATATATAGTTGTGCGTGCATGTATACTTATATGTACGAACACGCGGTTAAACTTTGCCGGCTGTAATATTTTCAGAGGCTGTAAACCGTTTAATTATTTTCGTTTTATATTTTGATCTGTATATTTGTATAATTATGCGTTGATATCGACGAAAGAACACGTGTCGCCAAAATTTTCGATTGAACGAGAGAGAGAGAGAGAGCAGAGTCGGCTGCTTTTCCGAATTGATTGTGTATTTTATAAATAATTTCATAACGCAAACGATTTGTGAATCGTTTTATTGCACGTGTCTTGGTGTCTTGCACGAGTAATAAAGCAAACCGTATTATGTTTATGATTGCATTAAAAAATTTATTCCGCGCCTGGTAGAAAATTAAGCATTTTTGTTGGTTAACGCACTAATTAAATGAGAGCATTTTCAGCAAAAATCAATATCAAAGTATCGTTAAAAGTCTATCTACAATTATACGACCGCGTGTTCGCGTATTGACAATAACATAGAATGTGCTCTTTAAAAAAATAAATAAATAAATGACCAAGTATCTTTAACGTAACCGAAAGCATAGGCTGCATTTTGAAAACGAGTATGGCGCTTGTTATCGTCACTCAAAGTGAGTTACTCCGCTAAAAAAGAAAGCACGCGCGCACGAATGCGCGCAACAACATGCAAACTTTGTAGAAACGCATCCCTTTTCCAGTCCAGTTAAACGAGTAAATTTCTTTCGGGCGTGCATCATTCTTTATTTTCAGTGAAAAAAGAAAGAGACGAGTCTCGCTACTAGCCTTGGGAGAAAAACAGAGGGAGAGAGAGAGAGAGAGAGAGAGAGGCGGTGCAGGGGTTCGGCCACGCGAGGGCCGTAAAAAAGAAGAAGACTAATGGCCCAAAGTTTTCTTGGGGCAAAAAGCTGCGCACTTGCCATCCTCCTCCCCCCGCGTAGCAATACTCACTTCTCTTTTGCTGGCAGCTATGCCTCTGTAGATGTAGATTGTGTGCTGTGGCTCTCTGCACACTCCTGCCCCGGCGCGCAGCTGCGCGTCCTTCATTTCCCGCTCATTTTCTTTCTTCCTCTCCTCGGCCACTCTCGTTTCTCTCCACCCTTTCCTCGCTCTCTCCTGGGCTTTCTCCCGCCGTTCGCAGTCGCCATTTTGCGTTCTTCATCGATCGCGAAGCCCGACTGGCCGCCCACGCACTCCACTCGTCTCTCTCGCTCTTTCTCTCTGCGTGTATCCCCCTTTTCCCGCCTTTTTCCCGGCCTCCCCCGCCATTTTTCAATCTGTCAATTGTCCATCTCTCGGAAGCCAGCGATTTCCTCCGAGTCTCGCGAAGGCCCAACTGAAACTGAGTCCGAGAGCTCGAAAGATTCGCGGCTCGAGCCGCTCGCCAGACTCGTTTCGAGCGATTTGCATAGAGCTAAGGCTCAGGGCCGGACGAGGAATAGCGGCCTGCAGCCCATTGTCGGACCCCCAGCAAATCCAACGATAGTCGAGCTCTCTCTCTCTCTCTCTCTCTCTCTCTCTCTCGAGCTCTACCCCCTCCACTCGTCTTTTTCGCTCTGCACCCCTTTCATCGCGTTTTTCCCTAACTTTCGCTCGACTCTGCAGAGTTCTGCAGAGACGCGTGCAGCAGCTAGCTTTTAAGGCTGGACAATGCCTCGAGAGCTGCTGGACGACAATAGCTTAATGATAATGAGATCGCACGGAAAAGACGCGGCATTCCTACCTCTTTGCACACGTTACTGTTGTATGCTGCTACTTCTTTTTTAACTTTAATGAATTATTATCACCATACGTTTTGTAGCATTTGTACTATTTATACAAAATATCTGACAAACTTTTAACCAAATCAGTTTTCTTAATTTCTTTCAGCTGGAAAATTACTCAAAACTAGCAAAAACCACAAAAAAAAATCAATTATTATTTAACAAAAATGTGCCTTCTAAAATGCTTTGTATTGAAATATTTACATGCACTTCATATAAATAACTGCAAACACAAGTCTATCAAAATTATTACAAAATGTTTTAAAAAATCTTCATCTTTTTCTTCGCCTTCGAAAGCTTAGACATTCAAAAATAAAAGAGTTAAAAAATAAAAATCCGCTAAAGCCTCAATAGAATGTCTGTTTGGCAGGGTACAAATCTCAAATCCAAAATTGTTCATAGACATATCACCCATATAAGTAGATCTATCTGATAAAAATATAAGACCATTCTTATTGCGAAAAGTATGTTTGCAAGGAAAGTTTAATATAAAAATAATCTGGTTAGAGATGCAATATTCTAATAATTATTTTTAACATACTGGTTCATACTCAATAATATTTTTAAAGTTCCATATTATTTATTAGCTTTCGTCATTTTTATTACGTATTTTTAGCAGAATTATTAACATAGTAGATTATTATTGTGTTCTTCGCAACTTTAAAAAAATCGCATTGTCTACACAGCAGAATGGAACAATGTGTCGAGATGATTATTCTCCACACTTAACTACTCAACGATTCAGTTATCTTGACATTAAAAAAGTCCATCTAGAAAGGAAGACTTTTTATTCACCGCACGACATCCGTCTCTCTTCGTAACGCGAACGAAACCATTATTATTTGCCACAGTCGTTGCATTCTATTTCCTCTCCTGACGCGCGAGCCAGAAAGAGAGAGAGAGAGAGAGAGATTCCTCCACAGCCACGTAAAACTCGTTTGTAACACTCAATGCCAAACGCCCGTTCAATTCCCTCTTGCATCGAACCTTTTCATTATCATTCCCTTCTGTGTGTAAAGCCTCTCCCTTTCTCTCCCTCTGCCTCTGCCTCTTCGCATCCTCTCCTAATACGTACTACTCTCCGCGTGCGTTTTACTTCTTCTTTTTCTTTTATCAACTATTCCCCCGTGCTGGAGTGTATATCCTTCACTTCGAAATCTTCCCAAGCCCCAGAGGAGGAACGGAAAAAAAGGCCAGCGACTGACTACATAAATCCTTAACAAAAGAGTGAGCTCCGCCAAATAAGAATGAGCCTCTTCCTTGACTTGTGCTTTGCATAGAGCCTTGGATTATCGTGCGTCTTCGTTTGATGCCTAACCTTTCGTGAGAAGAATCTTGCTGATGAATAAAGCTAAAATTGGAACATTGTCTCGGCGAAAGGGATTTCAGTGCAGCGACGAGTGAGAACTCGTTAAGTTTGTCACTTCTTGCGGTAGCAGATGCAGAGAACTGGTTTTCTTTTTTACTATACGGTAGACACTTTGACTCCCGTTCTGAGAAGTCGAATCCCTTCTTACTCGGTTATATCTCTTAGACATTTCCTGCAGTTAACAGTTTTGTTTATTTGCACATCCTTATTTGTAATAAAGATATGTTTTGTAATAAAAGTATGTAGTAAAAATGTAAAATAACATAATTATGGTATTTATTATATTATACGCGTATCAAGCTCTTTACCAAATAATCAGGGTCTTAAATTACAAAATAAGTATTAAAAATAAAAGTAAAATTCAACAAAATTTAATTCAATTCAATTTAAAGATATATATATAATTTTTCTATCATAATGCAGGGAATATTGAATAATACAAGAAAAAGATCAATCATTAATAATCCAAGACGTTTATCAATCAATCGATGAGTTTGCATCGTCACTTACTTCTAGTATCCTTAAACGTAACTGGGTACGCGAATAACCGGTTCTCAATGAATAAAGCATCGTCTCCCGCAATCCGAAAGGAAAAAAAATGTCCGCTCGCCGAATATCCGCCTCTTGCATAAAGTATTACTCGGTGATGATGAACCGCTGAAAGAAGAGACCCCCAGCAAAGAACCGGTATTGGCTGCAGTATTCTCGCTAACCCACGTAGCGTGCCCACCTTTTTCCTAGCCTAGACCAATGCCGGAGGGGAGAAGCCCCCGAAAGGGGTCGATTCGGAAACTGGTTGGGCACGAGCGCGACGGCTCAAGGGTTCGACAGGTTGCTCAGTAGGGTGACACGTACACAGACATGCTCAGCGCCCCGGACCATGGAGCGACCTTACACTTTGCACAGGTACTTGCGCGCATAATTTACGATCTAGTTCTTTGCGCCAAGTGTCGGCGATGCTTTGGGCGCGTCTAGTCAGCATTAGACGTAATGTAACGATTTCGAATCTCGAAAAGTTTCCCTACGTTTTTCAACTAAAATTCTGCCATGCTGAGTCATGTAAAATTAGGAAAAATTAATTTTAAATTACACTTTGCTTCGTCGTGAATGTAATTGCAGCCACAACAGTAGTCATTTTATTTTACGTTCTTGCGCAAATAACGTTTCATTTGACATGCAGGAATAGAAATACATTAAACGACTTTTTCCTCTCATACATACGTTTATGTTCACATTCAAAATTATACTCACAAAATGAAGAAAGCTCATTAAGGTGGGAAACGAGCTTCGGCCGAAATGAAAAGCAAAGCTTTCATTTGACGCTAAGTAACGACATGCGCGCATTGACAATCGCAGTAACAGAGAAGCAGCAAGGATGGGGATATATCGGCCGAATTCTGGCAGATTGCTGTGTGATGGGGTAGCTCACTCCCGTCACGAATGGCTTCCGGTAGCCGATGGCGCGATCGCCACACAAAGCACCGATAGGCTTATTAGGCAATCATGTAATCTATGTTTACCTGTAGCGTTATATGTATACATCAGAGAGTCTCGCTCGTAGATGGAGAGAAGCGAGAGGGAGAGAGAGAGAGAGAGAGAGCAAGAGCCAACGCGTAATCTTGCCTGCACACATGCGCAAGCGCTTCGATCCACTGAATAACAAAGCTTAGTTAATTATAAAAGTATCGATTAGTAGTTGATGATGCGCTATTTGCATTAGTGCATCATTATATTAGCGATAAACTACACGCTGGCATTGGGTTTGGAAATTTGAACAATTAGTTGTGAGGGCTGAATAATTAGACTGTTCGAGTACGTTTTATTCTATTCTTCGAGCGTAATGTACAGCACAGAATTTGAAAATAATGAAAAAGCACAGGGCGAGTGTCTGGACTGTAGATACCTACTGGAGACCGCATGGATTACGAGTTGCAGTCGGGGTCATATAGGACATATTTAGTATACAGCCGAGCGAGCTTCTAATAGAGATTGATACAGCTAGTCGAGGTGCACCGATAGACCTATTAAGCAATCGTGTAATCGACGTTTATGTATATAGCGCGCAGATCGGACAGAGAGAGAGAGAGGGAGCGAGAGAGATTCCATTGGGGTTGCAGTGTAGCAACAGCAACGGCGTTAGCCAGCGTCGCTCTCTCGTATACATATACATAAGCTGTTCGTTCTATGTGTACAGAGGCGTCGATGTAAAATTTGATAATGCAAAGCGATTCATCAGGAGACGATTATGAATTCTCGCTCACGGTCTAAGTGTGTGCGTGTGTGCGTTCTGCGCGACCATTAGTCGCTAACCGAATTATAAATCTCCATACGCGCGCGCGGCTCGGCCCGGCGGTGCGCGAATAAAAAGTGCCTGCGCTATTTGCAGCGGCCTATCCATATCCATTTGTGAACGTAAATGACTGTAGTAATGCAGTTATCGCATAACGCTTCAACTGAATCCTGTAATTGCTTTGCTTCGATGGGTCTTCGCTAAATTCCTATGTTACATAATTTGCACCGAGGCGCTAATGCGCTGTACACCAAGCAAACACTTACATAGCTGAATGCGAGCTTTCACTTAATATATATTTCAATGAAGATATAGCAATTTCACTTTCGAGACTTATAGAACAACGTCGTATTTGGTAATTATTGAGTTATTGAAAGGAAAACGTTCGATTGCGACCTAAAATAATTTGGCTATTTTTCGTAAGCTTGGGCGAGCGGATTCTGGCCGAGGGACGGAAAAATTGAAATTGAAGCTCGTGGGAGTTATCTGTTATCTCGGAGAAGAGCTATTGTGCAAGCGCGTAATCGATGTTTGCTCGACGAACTCGCAAGCGAGTAGTCCCTTGCGCTGCTCTCTCTCTCTCTCTCTCTCTCTCTCTCTCTCCTCTCGGAGAGAATTCCCTGCACCTTCGACATAGACATCCACACCAGTAGCACATATCCCGAGCCATCACAATGCCGGAATGCGTGTAGAGAGGAGTAGAGACTCTCAACTGGGAGAGTCACACGCGTGTATGCGAGCAAGTAGCGCACACGCGCCTGCATGAAACACATGTCGATACGGCCACATAATGGGAACATAACCGCCGCGCGGACCTGCCGTCCGGAGTATTTAGATGTCATGGTGTCACGGGTTAATTGCACATGATTGGTTACTGTCGCTCGCTTCGCTATGTACAACACACAGCGAGCTGCCAGCTCTCTCGCGTCAGGCCAAAAGAGCTACTCCTATATTTTCCACGGCAACCGTCCACGTGCGGAGAAGCTCCAAGAAGAAGTAGCACCAGCAGCCGCAGCAGCACCAATGGAAACCAATAAGTTATAGCCTATAATGCATTCTCCCCCCCCCCCTCTCTTTCTTCCTCTCGACGCTTACTTATTCCCGGATATTGCCGACGAGAATGAACTGCGCGGCGAATGGGTTATTTAAGATAAACAGGAAATGAGGGAGCCTGCGAGAGATAAAAGAAGGATTTATACAATAACAAGAAGGCAAAGAGGAAAAGGAATGGGCACGAGAGTATATGCATTGAGCGGAGCAGCAATTTATACGGGCCAAATAATTGAAGGTGTGGTTCTCGCCAGAAATGAAATTTCTGCATTTCATCGCGACGCGTAGTTCTATCCGTGCGTATATGTTTGATGCGTTTAAATATTACATTACTTTGCAATTCAATGCAAATCAGTTATACGCCACGCGCGTTATAGTCAATTGCATTCAAACTCGCCTCATTAAAGTTTATAATCCAATGCAATAGACTTTACAACATTATATCGTATTTTATTAAAATCCCGTGCTGGACGAGAGATTATATATATATATATATATATATATATATATAGAGAGAGAGAGAGAGAGAGAGAGAGAGAGAGAGAGAGAGAGAGAGAGAGAGAGAGCATTCGAACGTCAATTAAACAATCGTTAATCAAACCGCAATTACTTCTTTCCGCTCGTCTCGCTCACTCGATGTGCATAATATATCGAGAGCTTAATACAAAAGAGAGCCCGCAAACAACTACACTACGCGAGGCTTTTTCGTACTTGAAATTTTATCGGCTATTTCATCGCGATTCTCGCTGCTATCGGGCAGCGATATCATTTTCCGGCGGCAATAACTAGCGTAAAAATTAAAGGCCGCCTATATTCCGTAGGTGCATAACCCACATGAGCGAATAAAAGCTGCCCCCGAGGATAGAGGAGAAAAATCGAGGACTCCGGCAGCGCTGAACACGAAGTGTAGCATGAGATCGAACGCGACGGAGGGGGACTGCAAAGCTAGTACTATGTATGGGTGAAAGAAAAGAAAAAGGCGTAAAGAGCGCTTGTCAGTTTCGAGCGAGCGAGACGGAGGGAAATCTGACGCGAGAGAAGGATTTTCCCGCGGATTATCCCGCTCGCTTGCCCGAAGAAAGGAAATCGATATTCGAAACGGAGAGCAAGTTACGAGCGCAATTACATTTCGCTATACGCGAACGTCATCGCGTGCTCGCCAAATGAAAAACGAAAGAGAGTGAGAGAGTGAGAGAGACCCGCAGCGTCTGCGGCCGATATATAGAAAAATCGTCGACCCCGGCCGAAGCCCGGAGTGAGCGGATTCGTCCCTTTTTTTTTTTTTTTTTTTTTTTAACGCGTATAATGCACCCTCGCCGGCGCATGAAAGAACTTTTTAAATCGTCCGACGGACAGACTTCCGCGCCAGCGCCGTTGCGAAATAAAAATCCCGTTAAAATTTCGTTTCTGTCTCTGTTCCGCTCTCTCTTTTTTGCGCTACGGCCCCCGAAATTGCCGGGCGAAATCGTAAAATCTGTTTACTCCGCGGCGAAGGCTCGTTGTTTTTTTTACGTTTCGCGCGCGCGAGCCTGTGTTTTTTTTTTGGCCGTCCCCCGACCACCCCCTCCTCCCTCCCCCTCCTCCTACCTCCCGACGACGCGGCGTTGCCGAAATATGGAATAAAGGATCGGGAAAAGAGCCGAGAGGGTGATAGGTTATAGAGATTCCGTGATGGGCCATTTTCCGTTCAACCCAACCCGCCTGTGTATACAGTGCGCCTGTCTATATTCTTGAAATCAGATGAATCACGAGAAAATAGTAGTTGAAAATGGATCAAATTCTCCAGTGGTTTGCAGGCGAATGCTCTCGTCATTTAGGAGAGAGTCAGTCATTATGATACACCGCCCCCATGTCCCCGAGATTTAAAGCATCCTAGTGCGCGTCAAAAAGATAAACATCATTTTATTTTATATCACTTTAATGTATCAATCTAACCTATTTTAGTAATATTCAATATGTAAAATGTTTGTTGGCTTTTTTTGTTTTAGATTGAATTCTTCTTTCTTATAAGGTAAGAACTGTATACGTATCTATATTATGTACATCGAAGCTTGACTCGAAGTAGAAAAATTGAAAAGTCGGCTTTCAAGATCTGGTATTTACGATACCTATTACACCCCCCCCCCCTAACTATTCAAAAAATTGCATAAGCCCCAAAAACCACAGTAATTTCGGGAATATACATAGAGAAATGTATCGATCGCCAAGTGCGTTTAACCATCATCCAGGCCATAAATTCCGAGCTAGAAATCCATTGAGCCAAACTAAAGCGTCTAGTCAGCGCTTAACTAAATCGTGCCCGCGATTACCGCACAGTTGCCATAGGTCCACATAAAGCTATAACATACAGTCCCCCATCATCGGTGCCACACATCATCCAAACGTGAACCCGTGCGCGCGCGAATTCAATCGTATAAATTATTTCGTTATGATATAACCGCCAACTTCATTTCGATCGCGTGTCCGACATATATGCACATAAACACACACACGGAAACCTACATTCGGCAGCGCGACGTTAACTCGATAAATTCCACGTATGTATATCGTTTGTGCAGTGCATTAAAGCAAATTTTTCCCCTCTCCACCCCCCTGCCCCCCGTCCCGCCGCCTCCTCTCGCTTCCATACATTTTTCTCTCATTCTCGTTCGGACTCGCTGCATAAATATCATGCGTCGAGAGAGAGAGAGAGAGAGAGAGAGAGAGAGAGAGAAGGGAGGGGCGGGTGGCGGGGGCAGTGCCAATTGTCCCGGCAGCTGGCCGCCACAGAAATGCTATTCCGATAATCGATGATAATGCGATGACACGCGCTCGCGCTCGCGTTCACGTGCACACCTATACACACGCACGCGGGGAGGGTGAGTGCGCTCTCACGGCCTTGACATTGGACCAATTAGCGCGCGTCGACCCCCCTCGATACAGCGACGACCTCTATATATGCACACGCGAGCGGGCGAGCGACTCTCTCTGTGTGCATGTGTGTGTGTGCGCATACCTGTTAGACGCGAGAGAGTGTCCAAACAGTGCCCGCTTACCCGATGGAATGTTCTGGCCAATGAGCTAGACTATATAGTGCGTAGCATAGTTGCAGGCTCTGCACATATAGAACAGGAGAGGTGTGTCTGGGACTCTCGACAGTGTGCCGTGGTCTCGGAGGCGCGAGGAGCTCGGTGCTCGGTATACTGCGGAGACCATCGCACCTTTCGTCCTTACCGGGAAAAAAGTAAGTACAGCTATGTGCGTGTTATACATTGTATGATAATAATAACATTTACTTTGTCCCCTCAATGCATTTCACATACTTTTGCGCATTCTAATTCAAGTCGAGCTCATCGACATAATTGCATTAAAAGCCCTCTTTCTCTCTCATTCCCTCTGCGAGAAAAAAAAACACGTTGTCGACTGTAGGGGGGAGGCGGGGGCGAGCCGCGACGTTGGAATCATCGGTCCAGCTGGTGCTGCAAAAGCCTCGAGCCCTCCGCTGCTGTGTATATATACCGAACACATATAACGAAAATACAGCAGCAAGTTGCAAACGCAAAAATATACACACACCGCAGCAGCCGCGGGAGTATAGAGCCGGCACAGAGCAGCGGCACTTGGCAGAGAGAGAGAGAGAGAGAGAGAGAGAGAGAGAGAGAGTATACGAAGCTGCAGCAGCGGCAGCGGCGGTATAGCACCAGCAGTGAATGCAACGCGTGTGCATCGCGTCCTCGAAAATAGCGCGACCGCGAGAGAGGACAAAGTGTGCGTGGCGCCTATCTCGCTGTATAGCATAACTACGCGGCATACCATCGGGGCTTGCCGCGTTGGGTGGTGGTCGCATTAAAAAAAAAAAAAAAAAAAAAAAAAACACCGAAAAAAAGGAAAAAAGTCGAAAAAGGGCAGAGGGCGGCGCGTGTGATTTAAAGCCGAAAAGTGATTTGGAGAGCTGCGATCGCCCGGTATTTGCTGGCACGACCATGAACGCGCGCATTCCCCGGAACATTGCGGCAGCGTCGCAGGCCTCCTACTGTCCTTGTCAATGGCCGATATTACGGGCAGAGGCCTGTACTGCCATTAGCTATATGCGTATATACAGGCAGAGAGAGAGAGAGAGAAAGAGAGAGCTACGCGGGAATCCCCATGGTAACAAGCCTGGCGTGCACTTCTTCCCGAGCGTGTGTGCAACGCGCGGAATTGCCGCGAGCGCGCTATATGCAGTAACAATCGTACTTTACTAGCCACCTGATGATGTACGTATACTTTGATAGCTTTTACGCAGCTGTGCGCTCCCCCCCCCCCCCCCCGCCTCTCTCTCACTCTGCGGATGTATACAATATGGAAAAAGCTGATCATATCGGTGGTGAGCGACGAGATGCTGCTGCTGATAGTTTTTCGAGGATTTTTGCATATCTGTTTCGCAACTCGCACGGGGGCTTTGGAATGCCCATCGATCGCGCTCTGCTTTCCAAGTACATTCGGACAATCGGCTCCGAAGCTGCCGTGTGTACAGGGATCAGAAAGAAAAATGTCTGTATCGATACTCGCGCACGAGAGAAAGTATTCCGTACATCGCGATGAGTATATAGAGTCCGTGCGAGCCAATCGAGAAGAGAGCCGAAGATTCGGCCAGCGGATTCTACGTGTATGCAAATGTTTATGCATGGAGTGTGTGTACATGTGTATGCGTCGCGTCGAAAGGAAAAAAGAAGAAAGAAGCAGCGTGCCGTAGGCTGCTGGAGGCGCTAATGCGATCAAAGCCCGTCGCTGCGCGTCTCGCGCTGTAACTACCCGGGAAATAAAAAGAGAATATGACTGGGCACGAGTCGAGGGCAGAGAATTGTGCTGTGAAAAAGAGAAGAAAGACTCGCGCTCATTCAGCTCTCTCGCTCGCTCTCGCTCTCTCGCTTGCTCGCTGTATCGGTGTCAATCCAATCAATGGTTTATTAACCGACGTGTGAACGAGAAGAGGGAAGCAACGCGGCGGACGGTAGTTACGCGCGCCGCGGAGAATCGATGGAGGGAGAGAGTGAGAGACACGAACGGTGCATCAGTGGTTTGTTTGGACAAAGAGAGAGAGTGAGAGAAAGAGGGTGATGGGGAGAGCCTTAAACATGTGGTCGCCTATACTAGCCATCCATCGTTTTCGATAAAAAAGAGCAAAGAGCCGATATGCGCAGGCGAGCGCTGCAAAGAGAGTACGGGAAAAAAAGGCCGAAAGAGCGATGGATAGTACAGTGCGTATATATAGATGGAGAGATAGAAGCTACGGCAAAAGAAGTAAAAGCGCAGAGAGCGAGCGAGCGAGAGAGAGAGAGAGAGAGAGAGAGAGAGAGAGAGAGAGAGAGGAAGAAAGAGAGTTGTCTCTCGCGCGCTCGCGTATTGTTTCTCTCCCCCACTCTTTCTCTCTCTCTCTCTCTGTATGTATCCGTCTCCCATCCTCGCGCCTGAGTTATCGGTTATTGGAAATCTGTATTTTTGTAGGCCATGCCTTTTCAGCGTTAACTTCCTCCCCTCCAGCACTGGGTGAAATCGTTCTCTCTCACTCGCTCGCACTGCAATGGGTCAAACTCTCTAACTCTCCTGATCCCGATCGGACCCTTTGATTTATCGCGGAGATCGACACGACGCTCAGCAGTCTACTCTGTACGGCGCATTACACACTTCCGCCGCCTACTTGTCGTCAACACCCTAAGATGCTTTTTTCGACTCGATAGATCGGAGGGGACTCAATTGATACGCTCTGCTTGCATTATACACGCAATAATTATTGCAGCAAGCTTAAAAATATGTACTTCCGATCAAGTACGCCGGTTCACTGATGCACCGCAATATCAATAGGCAATGGTGTTAGCAATTGTTACAATGACTTTTTTTTAGAATTCTGTAACCACTCATCCCACTCCAATTCTCTTACTTTTCATTTATCTTCACTATAGGGACGCTCTACAACACATTTATTGTAATTTGAAAATTTCAGACCATATATAATTTAAATTTATTTCATTTTTCATACGTTAATTAATTTGGTAAAGACTTGCGATTATTATACATCATAGATTCTTTCGAATGTAAGCAGTTCTCCAGTGTATATAATTCATGCAGATTCATAGAGATTTGCTTGTCGCCTCGTCTGCTCAATTAGACGAGGCTAGCAGCGAAGCTGCAGCGACACGTGTAACGTATAAGGATCCTGTGACGTGCTGCAGCCGCCGTCCTACAAACGACGACTGCACCAGCTCGTGTGTTTAAAGAGGCGACAATTTTGCGAGGCGCCAATCACATTAGCGCGCCGTCACTAAATTTAATATGCCAATATCTATACGAGAGCAAGCGCCTCCAGCAGCTTCAAGGAAAATTGCTGCTTTATTTCACATTCCGTTTCGTATTTTCTCGACAAAAATAAAACGTCGCTTCTTATCAATCTGCGCTATATAATCTTCAATCTAAATTCAAATATTGGACAGTTTATTGACGTATCGCTTCTTCGCGCCTAACGCGCATAACATGCGAGTGTATATGGAACAGAGAGCAGGCGTACATGAGATTCGTTTGAACAAGCGGATGCATTAAAAATAACGTTAGCGCGCAAGATGCATTTACGTCCACCGAAATTTATATCCAGCGTTAACGTGAATCGATGCACAAATATAATAATGAAGTCCTTATTTCCCGATGTGCGTACATTTGCATCGATTAAGTAGCGCGGAATGATTATTCGCGCGATCAAGCGAGAATCACCTCGTCGACGCATATGCAAGCGACGACACGGAAAACGTTGTTACGTTGCTACACTATACACGCGTAGAAGAAGCTTTTGAATAGCGATGGCGTTTCGCTAGCGGTTTTTTTCACTTGTGCAAACAGTCCGAGTGTGCAGCTCGCAAGCGCAAGGTTAAACGTAACGTTAAAATCGCACAATTCTACGTACACGCGCAACTGATGCTTTGCTCCGGATATCTTTGCATTAGCGAATCCCTTTTTTCCCCCTGAGAGCCAAGCGCGTGTACCGATGCGCGCGGAGATTATACGTAAATCACGCTCGGCTTGTTTGTTTATGCGAACAAGGAATTTTCGTAAAATTCCACAAGCATCAGAGAGAGAGAGAGAGAGAGAGAGAGAGAGAGAGAGAGAGAGAGAGAGAGAGAGAGAGAGCGATAGCTCCTAAATTTAACTGCTTGATACCAGCCGCCGATATTTTTTTTCCTGCGCTTTATCGTTGGAAAGTCCGCGGGTCACATCAACGTCAAAGGTTGCGCGTCCATCCCACGAACGAGATAAAAACAATCCCAGATCATCAACTCTCCGCGCGGCGTGAAGGAAAAAAAGGCCGCGACGGCAACGCTCTCGCAAGAAGTTCTCGCTGGTCGCGCAGCAAAGGGGGAAAAAACAGGGCGCGTCAGTATAAAAAGTTGGCCGCCCGCCATTACGCGGTCGCTCTCTCCCACCTACAACACACGCAGCCGCCCCCTTGTACAGCAGCAGCAGTAGAGCACAGCACAGCAGCTCCGTATGTATACCACTACCACCACGCCTTCTCTTCGCCCCGACGAATGTCTCGGCCATATTCTCGCGCGTTGATATCCTTGTTTTGCTTTTCTCTATCTTTTTTTCTCTCTCTCTCTCTCTCTCTCTCTCTCTCTCTCTCTCTCTCTCTCTCTCTCTCCCTCTCTCCTGGTCGCCTCGAGGCACGTCACTTGGCCGCGCGCGTATGCGCCGGAGAACCTCGCGAAAAAATTACACTTTCCCGGGGAGAGAAAAGCGTCTCGGGCGTATATATATATATATAAAGGAGCCGAGAGATGTATAAAGTGCGAGACGCTTTTTATCGCGGTGCAAGATTACAGCGGTCTGCCGAGAGAAAGGAGAGAGAGGGGGGGGAGATATTCTTTTCTCGGCTCACGGAGTGTTTTATGCAGCCACGGCCTCGGCTTCTCTCGGCTCTGGCTTTATATCCCAGGGTGGAAAAGATTTCTCTTGCCGGAAGTGCGAAGCGCTTGCCGAGGTAGGATTTTATTTGACAAGGAGGTGTGCTCAAGGCGAGGGATCGCTTTACGCCCGAGCGCGCGGTCTTTAAATCTCACGAGAGATTTTCCTTTTTTATTGCGGGCCACTTGCGGCTAACGAGCGGAATTAAATTGTCTTTCTTTCCGCGCGTGCTTCTTCTTAGCCTGGCGAGAGCTCTCCCGCGGCGCGGCGCGACCCGGGAATTTTCCTTTCGCTAATTAAGAGCTTCATTTCTTTTTCCCTCCTTTATTATATCGCATTTTATTCTATTACCGCGCGTAATTTAGAAAAATACACACATCCCGAGCGAGAGAGAGAGAGAGAGAGAGAGAAAGAGAGCGAATAATCTAATTTGGAGGTCTCGGCAGGCGAAAAAAGTTCACTTGTTAAACCGTTATTACGAGGCTTCGCGCAAAAAAACGCGCGCGACAGTCTGCACCGCGAGAATGAAAGCGTAGGCCAAATTAGAGCTAATTACGTAACATTTGCCCATATGCACTGTACTTATATGTGGACGCACGTGGACGGATGAGGGCCGGAGGGAAAAATTGTAGACGCAAAAAAGTTATTTCGGACGATGCGTATAAAATATTAAGCGCGTTTAGCCGATGGACCTGCCGAATTTTTACCGGCGAGCGTTCCGCAAACATTAATAATAGCCTCTCGCTTTTTCGCTCTTTTCCTTCTTCAAGCTCCGCTTCTTCCCCCCCTTCCCCCCCGTCCCTCTCTCTCTCTCTCTCTCTCTCTCTCTGTTCATCGAATGCCGACGAGAAGAGCGCTCGCTTTTCCCGAAATATCTCAAAAATCCGAATATTTACTGCAGACTGTACGCACGCTTGAGCTTGGAAATATTTCACTTATTTTTTCAGCAGCTACAACCCAACCCAACCCCGCTAAATAAACGTTACATGAGATCTGCTTCAAAAGTATATGTGCTTCGACATTTTATCCCGACCATTATGCATGTACAGGCAACATAAAGTCTCCGCATAAACTCTTATATGAACCGAGCGACGTGTACCACTGTAATAAGCTTACAAGAGAATATGTATACACCACAATGCACGCATCGTCGTACTCGTCGTCGTCGTCGGTCGTCGTCGTCGTCGTCGTCGTCATTAGCATAGACCTCGTCGGCTGCAAAAAAAGTCATTTCGTCTGCAAGAAGATTCCCAGAGAGTGAGAGCAGCGTATGCGCAGCCGAGATGGGCCCGAGTGTTTTGAAAGAGGCCCTTTAAAGGCGCATCTGCAAACCTCCGCGAGACTCTGCAGAAACTCGTTTTCGCCGCGCTCGAGCTTGGCTCGTCTATGGGACCCTCCGCACGCGTGCACGTGTCTTTCGGTCCCACGATCCGCCGACGATACCTACGCGCTCTATCATCCCTTGGACCTTCAGTCGCCTCGATGCCTCCGAGCCGATCTGTCTTCGCGAGAGTTGGCCGGAAACACCTCGCCCGAACGTACGCGATCGCGAGGAACGAACGGAAATCGCTCCACGCCTTGTTTCAACGACGTGCGCGCATCGCATACAGTGCAGTTCAGACTTTGATTTACAGATCAAAATCAGATTGTTAGTCTCGTTCTAAGCAAATTAATACGAGGCGCGAAACCTGCACTCTCAATCAAATTTCCGTTATCTCGGCGTTCGCCTTATAATAAGTCGATAATGCAAAGTGCGCTCGGATAAAATATATCGGCGCGTGCGATTGCGCCGTTTAAATATCGATGTATTATAACGAGGCAGAAAGTGTAAAGCGAGCGAGAACGACATAGGTGCAATCGGGCACTCGGAATTTTATTAGTACTAAAAATTTATCATACATATATAATGAGCTCGCTGATGCGATCCGTGTATGTGAAAAGCGTTAAACACCCGTTGATTCCGTGCGTATCAGTGCTCGACGCTAATTATGTCATGAAAAGTGACTGTGTTTAATAAGCCGTGAACAAGTTTTTGCAAGTGTATACAGCGCGCGGGTACGGTGTGTTTATAAATTCGAGTGGCTTTAAAAAGTTCGGCAATCATTGTCGATCAATAAATTAATTCGCGCGCGCCCCACGGAATCAAGTGCTATAATTGATTGAAGCAACAGTTTGACAAGGTCGCCATCGGGAAACACAAATGCAAACAATGACTCGCGCTAATAATAACGGCTCTCCACTCGCTGCGTACACCCACGCACATGCAAATACGCGCAGCCACACCAAAAACTCCGGACTCACCCCCCCCCCCTTATTTTAATTATCAATCAGCACCTATAACGCTCGTCACAACGAACGTCCGACGTAAGCAGCATATGCAGTGCACATAGCTGTTTGCCGACCGGAAAGTCTCTCAATCGAGTGCGTGTGCCGCTGCCGCCGCCGCCGAGTCGATATTTGACTTTGGCGCGCGCAAAAAAAAAGAAAAAAATATCCGTCGGCAATTCCCTCGGCACGAAACTGGAGCGAAACGCTATTAATCGCGGTCCGATTGTGTGCCACTGCGCGCTGTAATTCCATCTCTGTACGCGCGCGCATACCCCCGCAAACACGACACAGAGTTTTTTTTTCATATTTTGTTTTTTTTTTTCACCGGAATCTTCCACAGCGGAGAAAGTGCGCGCGGTCTGCATCAAAACGCGGATGAAATACTAGTGCGCGCACACAGATACGCCGCCGGATGGACGACGAAAACAATACTACATCGCGTGCTTCTTTTTTTTTCCTCCCTTTCGCGCGCGCGCGCGTAGTCGAGCATCGAAAGCTACGATTCACTCTCGTTCTCGATCGAAGCTTCAATGGGTGGGTGGAGGGGGGGGGGGGAGATACAGCATGGAGAGAAAGCGGCAAACCAAGAGCACGCGTATACATATACACACAGATACCGAGTGCTGACCAATTCATGCTTATTTTTCGTGTTGCATTTTTTCAGATTTTCACTTTTACCTCAATTGCTCTGTGTATATACACGTGCATATAAATATAGCAAGAGAGAGAGAGAGAGAGAGAGGGAGAGAGAGAGAGAGAGAGAGAATTGGACAGGCAGTACACAAGTGATTTATTGGAAAAGATTTTCCGAGTGTGCGCCACCACGGTGAATTATATTTTATCCACCGATGAAAATGGATTGATTAACGGATGTTGTATATTTTTCTTTTTTTTCCTCTTTTTTTTTATTAACGCGCAGTACTTGGCGAGCGCTAGTGATCAATTTTTGCCGGTGGTATAGGCGCGAGAACGAGAGACACGCGGGATGTTATTAAATAAATTGGATTTGCGGGACCGCTGCACCTGTTGAACGTTAAATTAATAAATAAACAAGTGATTAAATTCGCGCTTATTTGTTTTTTCCGGCGATAAATGATACATTGGTAATATTGAAACGGTTAAATATTTCCGCGCTCCTCCTCATAATTGCCTCTTTATGTAAATCAACGCATGTCGTACAGGCTTTCAACGCTGAATAGGCCGCGCCCGCACTTGACTTTGATTATTTTCCATCAATTGTCCGCACACACGGGAATATTAAATTGTCCTCGAGTACAAATACAATCTAGCCAAACAAATGATGTGTGCAGTGCTCATATTAAATGATGAAAAACTGTCGAGGGGATAGTACGGTTCTAACCTTTGTTTTTTAAAAATGCATCTAGGTAAAAAACGTTGTGATTTAGATGGAAAAAGCACTTTCGCACCGAGTAATAATACTAAATTTAAAAGCCGTTCCAAAACACGAAAAAAAGAATAGTTGGCCCTAGCAGTGCCTTCGTATAACATCATACATCACTCATTTCATTACTAAAGATAATAACCAACGCATACCTGCTCGCTCGGGCATTTTTCGAAATTCCAACACGTACGTCCTCTCTCTCTCTCTCTCTCTCTCTCTCTCTCACTCACTCACTCACTCTCTCCAGCGCAATGGGAGCAAAAAAAAACACGAACGACAGCGAGGAAAAAATAGCGAGCGAGAGCACCTGAGAACAAAGTTCTCGGCACGCGCGCATCAGCGGGGGACCGCACAGAGCAGCGGCATTTTTCGGCGAGACTACGCGCGAAAAGCGGAAAATCCGCAGGCACGCACAATGCGAATTTTTTCGTCTCTGCGGGCATCCGAAAAAAGCTCGTCCGAGACTGTATATGCATGCCGCGGGGGTGGAAGCGGCGGCAGAGCGACGGAGTATATAGGTGACGGCCGCGGCGGCGATTTTCGCGAGACGCTGCAATGGCGCGCACACTCGAAGGCTTCCAGGCGCGTATGTATAGCCAGGCGCTGCGGGGAAATATGCATGAAACTATACTCGCAAAGTGCAAACGAGCCTCGGCGCAAAATGTAGCTTTAATTAAGTACTACATTAAATTTTAATTAAAAGCGCGAACATGAATTCGCGCGGTAAAACAATGGATGCGGACGCGCGCGTAGAGATGGTAGACGAGAGTAGAGAGAGAAAGAGCGAGAGAGAGTTTATAGCTCGCGAGTGTGCGGGTGTGCGCTTGTACGTGAGCGCGAGCCTCGACTAAACAGCAAAGGAGAATTTTCAAAAGAATTTTTCGTTTTTTCGATGCTTGCAATTTCAATAACCGACGCGTCCCTCGGAAGCGCGGTAACTCGGCGCATACA
This sequence comes from Philotrypesis tridentata, assembly GCA_018906965.1. Classification (NCBI taxonomy): domain Eukaryota; kingdom Metazoa; phylum Arthropoda; class Insecta; order Hymenoptera; family Pteromalidae; genus Philotrypesis; species Philotrypesis tridentata. The sequence goes on from JACCIB010000003.1 coordinate 8,955,464, forward strand.
TAGCTAGCATTCGCGCGCAAGTGTGATACGCTTATTACAGCGTACGCGCCTCTTGCATTATATTATAATAGATGATTTTGCATTACATGGCGAGCTTTCGGCGACAAAGTCATTTTGAATTTGACACTTTATGTGCGAGTGCAGCGAAGACCGTATACGCTTGCATATACGCGTCGGAAGTAAAGAGAATCTCGGATCATCCTTACGTTCCTGTTGAAAATATTTTTCGATTAGCTGCGCGTGCGTTTAACGTTCGATTAAGTTCGGTCAACATCATAATGATGATGCGCACACATATACACGTACACGTGCACGCTTGCAAGCTTTGTAGCCAATTGTTGTTCGCGGAAAATAAACATGTATACACAAGCTACTACGGTGGAATTTCGACGCGAAAATCGTTACAGCATGCGCAGTGCAGGTCGGATATTTTTGTTTTCTAAGTTTGACTAATCGGTGTGTCATGTATTTGTATAGCGTACAGAAAAAACAATCGTCCAGCCAAAGGAAAGCTTGCAGTGTGGTACTTTTAATGAATTGTACTTGAAAAATTCAATTTTCCAACGACCACCTAGACATACCCGCATATAATGTGTGTAATGAAACATTTACATCAACGTCACTGCCGCGGCTTTGCATTAATTAAATTTCCCGAAATCTTTCTTCCTACTTGCAATTTCATTATAAACTCGGACGTTTTTCAAACAGTACCGCGATTCCGCAAACGAAATAATACAGACTTCTTTTTTTTTTTGTGAAATGCAGTAGAGCCGAGCAAACGAAGAGTGTTTGCCTGCTTTTTTTCTTTTTTGTTCATTCCCGTTGCGTTTGTTGCGTTAAAGTTAATTAGAAAAAAGTCGATAAAATTTTTCGGCTCGCAGCGATTTTGGACCGTGAAATTTTTGCTTATTATATGGCAGCCGTGCGCGCCGGCAGGTCTCGTGTATCGAATTTCATTTATTTTTTCCTATCGTGTTTCGACTGTCAATAGATTTCCTCGTCCAATTTTTCTGCCGTTTGATTAATTGAACCAACCAGAGATCCGCACGCATTTCAATATTATATTTCAATGCGCGTTTCGCCGATTTTTTCCATATACGCACACATGCACATGCGTATCTTGTAGGCTTCTTCGTATAGCGGTGGAAAAACAACAAAACAAAATAAAATACATCGCTCTCGCTCTTGTACAGCAGATTTTGGAGGGATCAACAATGAATTTGACGAGAGTCGAAGATACCTATTCCATACAAATATCTTGCGATTTTTCACCAGCTAGATTGCGGCTTTGAGAGTCCGTGGAAACCGCTTAAAGTGAGAAACGCTATATCAACATGGTTTTTTATGGACTGCTCTGAGGCCATAAGACACGCGAGGCTTCATCAGCGTAAAACGTATGTAGAGTGCAGTACCAAAAGCAGCAGCTTATATAACGACGTTGTTCTCGTTCTTTAATCAAGTCCATTGTGCGCGTCTCGCGGTTTCGCTGCAGTCACCTCAACGCAACTTAATTAAAGTCGTAAGTCGCGCAAGATGACCATTTTTTTTTTTTTTTTTTTTTCTGTAAATAAAAGCTCGTCGCGTGTACCAAGCCATGCTAGAGTGAAGAAATGGCGGCGGCGGCGGCGTCGGCGTTGGCGGCGGCGGTGTATCGCGAAATCGCGTATGTGTATGGATAATACACAGGGGAGGGAGGCGCGCAGCATTGTTGCCGGGCGGACGACGGAGATAAAACGAGAGGGTCGAGAAATAAGCTGTGCGACGATACGAGGCCTGCACATAATATTTCAAAGTATCTCATCCCAGCGTCGACCCTACGCGGCGCACAATGAGAGCACGGCCATCTTTCGTCGGCGAGGCTTCCCAGAGAGGGAGAGTCGACGAGGGAAAACATCTCGAGTCGTGGGGCTAGAGTGTCGCCATTGGGACGCGGGGGTGCGCGTTTGTTGTTATACCGGCGCTACCGCCGCCTCGACTACTGCTCAGCATTATCGAAATTAAAATCGGACGAGGAATTTAGTGGGCGAACGTTGCCTGGCCGGGGGATGAAATTAATTAGGAGTTTTTTGCTTTCCGAGGGTGTGCGCCGCGCGCGGGCTCTCTTTGTTTAGTCATTCCAATGAGCTCGTCGGACTAAAAAATATACCTCCCCGGTCCGAGCGGCAGTCGAAGGAAAAGCTCGCTTTTTCCTACGGCTGCGTGCATGAGAGTCGGGCCGGCGCTGAAATCCAGTTCTACACATTGCCGAGCGATAAAACTCGAAAACGGGATTACGGGCCGAGGGACTAATGCTTATTACGCGTAAACGTGCGTCGACCTCTCTCTCTTTCTGTTTCTACATCAGCGGCAAATCTATTCCGGTGCACGTGTGCGACATGTTTTCCTGCGGTACCGACATGGGGGCCAGACTTCTCTCAAGGATTAGACTCGGACCCTCTTTCTCTCTCCCTACCTCTTTACATTTTTCCGAATTAGTTTAAGCCCGACGAACCCTCGCCTGCACTTCGTGCTCGAGAGAAAGAGAGAGAGAGAGAGAGAGAGAGAGAGAGAGAGAGAGAGAGAAAGGCACGGGCCTATATCGAAATGATTTAGGACGGCCGCAAACATGGCTTTGTTCGGATTTCGAGGAGGAGGAGCTTGCCAATACACGTACAAAGCGCCGATGTTCCTTTGTGCGCATACTGAGTGCTTTTACCTTTTTCTCGAGTCGAATTAAAGGGATAGGGAGAGAGAGAGAGAGAGAGAAAGAGAGAAGGAGATAGTAGTTGCTGTGCGAGCTTTTATCTTCTGTTAGGCGGCGGTGTTTCCTGAGGGAAAATAGGCGTGAGTTAAGTGAGCTCTTCGAGGGTATATACCTGCGTATACAAGAGCTTTTTCTCCATTATTTGTTTATGCTAATAGAGGCTATTACGAGAGGAGGAAGAGCATCTCTTGATGATGCTCCTTCTCTTTGAAGATTAAACGTCGTTACGATGCACAGTTAACCATCGTTTGTCATGCGAGAATCATTGAGTTTACATTTTTAATGACGTAACTTGATATTCTAAATGAGTTCTCGCTAGCGCGCAGTATATAGATTTCATTTTAAGCTTCACATCTCGTCGTTGAGTTGTGCTTTTTAAAACGCCTGCACTATACAATTTAAATTTCAAATTTTATCCAGCCACAATGTAATCGCATCGAATTTCCATAAGTATCACAAGAATGATTTTGATGCCCTACCTTATATTGTAGAAACTTTATAAGATAATTATTAAAATGGACTAGTTACATTGTGTTATTTTTGTGTTAAGTTTCCATAATCCGACGGCTCGCTATGATTATCCATTACGTTCAACCAAAATTTATTTAACCGTTATGCTTGTCTAAAATCAGTACGTTTACAATTTTTGAAATCGCGACCGAGATAAACCTCTGTTTACAAGTCAGGCGTCGATACGAGGACACGGATGATGTATAGACACAATTTGTCATGAATCCGTCGATTCAATCGATTGAGCAGGAAAACGCAGCAGCTGACATCTCGGCGAAATAAAAAAAATATGACAAGCTACCCTGATAATAATACCATGAATGAAAGAGGAAAAAGCATTCGCATAATTTGTCCCGCACATAAAAACGTCGAATGAACGCCGCCTCCGCTAACCGAGCACAAAACCAAAATTATACCCCGTCAATTACTCGCGAAAGCTGATGCGAGCGTATACCGCATCAAATCGAGCATATATTCAAACCGACAACAATGTAAGTCGAACAGAGGGGAAAGCTTCGAGCGCGTAAAAAAAAACACAACAATCCGCAAATCAAAAATCCCGCCTGTGCGGTTCATTCGCACAAAGAGCTCACGCTAAATAAACCCTGAAAAAGCCTACAATTTAGCACGTACACTCTTTTATCGCGATATCGATTTTTCGATATTACACGTACTCGCGCCGTGCGAGCTTGATTCTCGAAAAAAAAAATGCCCGTACAAAGGGCCTCGAAATTATTTCAGTCTCTGCACACCCGCGTCACTCTATACCTGCGTGTTTTCCCCTGCTGCGCCGCTGCTTCTTCTTCTTCTCTTTTTTTCAGCTGGTTTTTCAGTTGCGAGGGGCTGGGGGAGGCGCGACGGAAAATAAAAAGCGCACGGCGTAATCGCAAACATTGCGCGACGCAAAAAAAGGCAGACGTGGAATTATCTGCATTCGTTATGTCGCTCGCGCAGCGCGGCCAAATCAGCGCACGCGGCGGCGGTGGCGCGGCTCAAGCTGCGGAACATGTAATTACCTAAATTAGTACTCGCCGACGGTTCTATCTCTCGTTTTCTCCTCTGATGTGCGCCCATTGTATGCCTATGTCGGAGAGACGATGCTCCGGTGACCCCTTGCGAGGAATTCAAAATTTGCGCTGGCGCCGATGCGCGTACATTGTAGCAAGAGTGAACTCTAAAGTAAAAAAATTAGGCCTCTATCGTCCGACGGCAATGGAAAAATTTGCATTAAAAAACACGCACAGGGGGGCTCAAGCGTAATAACAGAGAAATACGCGGGGATTCGCGATCGACGCTTAAGCCGGAGAGCAGAATTGCAGAATTCCGTGTTTTCTTTGAGGGCGAAGATTTCCCATTGATTGTTCAAAGGCATTTTCGCCTGCTTTTTTTCGAAAACTCGCGAGAGCGATAACAGTCTCGACTCACACGCGTCGGGCTCTAGCTCGTCTAAAACCCGCGCCCCGCTGACAAAAGGTCTCCCCTCTGCACCGTGGCTGCGCGAGGGAATATCATTTTCCTCCTTCCCTAAGCGTAGACACATATACGAGCAGGGGAGTGTACGGTAGAGTATTTGGCGCGCTCCTTAGCAGATAAAATTCTCCCTCGCGCGAGAACGAAAACAATTTTCAATTTCCAAACGCGAGCGCGCAAAGGGAGCGGCTGCGTCAAAACCTCATAACAACGGGCTCTCATTAAGTTCGCCTCGCCTCCAGCAGACAGTCGGACCCTCACTTGCTCTCTTTCCGGGGCAGCAGCAACAGCGAGAGATCCTACGTTTTGATCTACACCCCCCAAGCCACGGCCAATCCTCGTCGGCCCTTTTCGCCTCCGTCCAGCAGGCAAGCCGCCACCCCCTGTGTACGTGGAAAGCTCGACGCATAAGAAGAGACGCTGGAAAGGACCCCCGTGTGCCATGGTCCCCCTCGTCCTCCAGGCGACCTTTCGACTCTTATGTGTGCGAAGGCCTGCCCCTTTCTCTATCTCTCTCTCTCTCGCTCTCTGTGAACAATACGCGCCCTTATTCGCGAGGGTGCGGCTCGCACACCCTCGCGAGAGAGAGAGAGAGAGAGAGAGAGCAAAGTCTGCAACTGGCATGTCCCGAGAAAAGGGGGCCAGCACACGCACCGCCATCCGCGAATTTTCCCAATGGAATCGGCTGATTCGAGAAGCTCGAAAAGAACTCTCAGCCCGTCGTTCAGTATACTGATAAGAAAAGTTGAATTTGTAAGTATATTTTCAACAATTTGAAGTCGAGCTGTTGACGGCGAAATTTTCCGAATGCTACATCTCTCTCTCTCTCTCTCTCTCTCTCTCTCTCTCTCTCTCTCTCTCTCTCTCTCTCTCTCTCTCTCTCTCCGCGCCAGGCACGCACGCACTCTCTGTCTCTCTCCGAATGGCGCGCGCACTAATATATGCAAAGTAAAGCACTTCGAACTGTACGCGAAGCGCTTACGTAAATGCGCTCCGCGCGAAAGGCTTTGTGTGTTTTTACAAACTCTCCCGCAGCGCCGAGTTGCTCTGTTTTTTTTCTCTCCCTCTCACGCTCTCATTTTTTTTTTTTTTTTCACGACCAAACTCTCTCGCGAGCCTTGGCGATATCTTACTCGAGCTATAGCACGTCCTCGTGGCTTTATCTTTGTTCGGGGGTCCATTTTTTCCGAAGGACCGGAAACTTTTGTATCCGCGTCAGATGTATGTGTGTGTGTGTGTGTATCGCAGGTATACGTGTATGTTTGCGGGTCTTTATAATGAAATTCAACGGGCAACGCCGCCCGCGCGCGCGGGAGGTAAGGCTCGCTGTGTCGCCGAGACTTTTTTTGTTCAGCTCTGCAGCCTTGGGAATGGATATGCATATTTATGGAGCGTGCAAGGGTCTCTCGCGCCGCATTCATGTACGTCCTGGGTAATTTGTAGATTTAAGTGGGATTGGAATTCATTGGCTCTTTGTCTCGTCCCTGCATATAGTCTCTGCACATCGTCATATAGTACGAATCCTTCCCAGCGATGTATACGAATCGGTATATTGTATGTATGTATATATATAGTCACGGAAAAAGCTTATTATCCGCAAATAGAACGCTTCGCGGGAAATTCAGCCGCGCCGTTGTGAATAATAACCTAAACGCGAAAGCGGAGGTAAAACATGTAGGACGGAAATAAATATTCTAACGCACGTGAAAGCCTGCTGCTGGTTTCTATATGCGTTGAAATCACGTATTCTATTGAGAGAGAGAGAGAGAGAAGAGAGAGAGAGAGAGAGAGAGAGAGAGAGAGAGAGAGAGAGAAGGAGAGGCAAAGTGTACTGCACACAGAAATATATGCAAACATATTTTTATTCATCCTGTGCAGTGAATTTTTAAATTTCTCCTCTCGCACTCGCGAAAGAAAAACAAAAATATGTGCATCGCGATAGAGCGGCGCAAGAGAAGACGAAGCGATTCGCATTACCGATAATTATGAAAGAGTGTATATGGGAAAGTCTACACCGCTGAAAAATCAATTTCCTCGGAGATTATACAGTCCCCTCCCGCATATACGTATTCTTGCTAATATCCCTTGGCATATAGCGCCCCTTTTCTCCTCGCCAGTATAGTAGCCGCTATATGAGAAAAAGAGTGAGAGAAAGAGAGAGGGAGAGAGCGGGGCATAAGGGCGATATTTTTCGACCCTCGTAAATATTCCCTTCGAGCGAAGTGCGAGAAAGAGGAGAGAGAGAGAAAGAGAGAGAGAGAGCATATTAGCAGAGAGAGAGGACCGGGTTCTTGGCAAGGAGCCGCTGCTACTGACAGGACATTCATATCGGCTTTTCTCTCTCTTTCTCCGTATGTGCTTCTCTCCAGAGGAACGGGTGCAGCGGCGGCGCGAACTTTCAGATTGCCGGTCATAAATTAGAGAAGGATCGGAGCGGCGACTCTCTCTCTCTCTCTCTCTCTCTCTCTCTCTCGCTCGAGTTTCGGCGCGTGTCATTTCCGATAATTCCGCGCGAGAGGGTCTGATAGCATACTGCTACTCTGTCTACAACGCGCTTGTTTCGTATTTTATGCATTTAGCAGTAGACTGGCGGACGAGAGTTTTCTGACTGATTTTTCCTACGAGTTTGTTATTAGTTAAAGCGGCAAGTTGTAGGGCTTGATTTTCCGAGTTGTAAAGTGCACGCGCACACACACATACACTTCGTATATTATTAGTCAGAGTGGAAAGTTGTTATATTGCTTTATTCGCGTCATTAGTTTTACAGGGACATTTTTTTTGTTTATTTTCCCGCGCTTTATGTACAATACTTGGCTGAATAGCGCACAGCGTATATAATTATTGCGTAACGTAGTAAATCATTCGCCTAATCCTGCTTATGTATATAAAGAACGCCGTGCGCGAGGTCGCTCGGTTATAATTCAAAGACGCGGATGAGAGTCTCTTGGCTCGTAATCGCGATTAATAACGCGCGGGAATAAAGCTGCAATTTAAAATGCACTCTCTCTCTCTTTCTCTCTTCCAGCAGAATCACATTCTCCGGCAATATAGCCTCAGCCGCGGCGCTAGGCGCCATTATATAAGGATCTTGGCGTCCTCCCTCCCCCTCATCCTCTCATATATATTTCCATATCAAGAGCACTTGATTGCGGAGTTTATCGGGTTTCCCGGCGAGAACGCTGCCTCCGCGCAATTTTTCACGACTCCGAGCTAAAAGACGCGCACAGCGCGTAAAGCGCTATAGGTATAGCGCGCGACGAGTTAGAAAAGCCTCTGCAGCCTGCCCCGACATTAAGGGTAACAAATGAGATCTCGCTGCACTCCTCCTCTTCCCACGAGGCTCGTCCTTCCGGCGAATGAAAATAAGTGTCCGTGGCTTTGCTCCTCCGTGTGTGCCGGACTCCGTCTCTTTCCCTTTTTCTCTACTCTCTCCTTTTTTTTCTCTTCTTTTTTTGCCCAGCAGCGCACCTCATATCGCGCCTTTTTTCATACCTCCTCGCGGCACTCGTTTTTTTTTTCATTTTATCCGCGTGCATCACCACCAAGGACCAAGCCGGCTCTCTTTCTCCCATTCTTCCTTTTTTTCTTTTGGCCGCGGAGAGCTAGGATCGAGTTTCCTCTCTCTCTCTCTCTCACCCTCTCTCTCGGCGCGCATTAACTTCATCGGCAAGTCACGCTCTGAATAAGTACTCGAGCGTATCATTTTCCCTCCAGAGAGCTTCTTTTATTCCGCGTACCTATGGACGAGTCCTTTTCTTCCTTTGTGGCTTCGCGGACTCTATTCCCCGGCGACGGGCAATCGTCCCGCTCTTGTAGTCCTGCGGTATATCATTACCAAGTGCGCAGACAGTGCAGCGCGCTGCGCGGATATGGACAAGAGAGAGGCATTTCAATTATGTATTGCAGAATCTATTTTATTTTTTTTTTACTCTCTCTCTCTCTCTCTCTCTCTCTCTCTCTCTCTCTCTCTCTCTCTCTCTCTCTCTCTCTCTTATAATTCGATGTGTGCAACGGAGATTACTTTCAACCTTTGATTATATGAAGTCTGAAATACATTGATAGTCGGCTTATGTTCGCCGAAAACTCGACGCACATTATACACATTTCGAAAACGTCAGAGCGCTAATTTTTTATTTTCACTTTTTTCCCCTGCGTAATTATTTGCGACGGAGAGTAGTGCTTAAAAAGGAGCCTCGCGAGAGGCGAAAAAAATTGGCTACGAAAATTCCGAGAGACACGCAGAGCTGCATGCAAGCGTGTTCTTCGTTTCCAAGCAACGCAATCAAATTGCATCTCTCTTTATATATACATATAATATTCCCCGCGGGGAGAAGGTTATACTGCGCTTTCCCGCGGCGGAAATATTTAGCAGTTAGCCGTGCGCGGATTAAAGGAGTGCGCGCGCTAATTACGAAATACTGGGGACCGTTATTAGCCAGCGAGAGAGTCACAAAGAGAGAGAGAGAGAGAGAGAGAGAGAGAGAGAGAGAGAGAGAGCGAGAGGGAGAGCTTCAAGTCCCTCGCCGCGCGTTATAATGCTTTCTCTACTTTTCCAGCGGGACGCCAGAGATTGGATGTGCGAATTTTTCCTTCTAATGCCTCGACAGTCCCTTTCGTGCTGCTCTCTTTGCCGCTACTGGCTGCTGCTGCCTCCTCCTCGCTTCTTTGTGTCAGCGAGTGTAAAATCGTCGAGCGGCGCACTCTTCCAAGCTGCTGTAACTATATATGCGAGTGGCATGTGCGTGCGCGCCGGCTTGCGCTGCACCATTATATATATATATATATAAAGCGCTCTCTGTCTGTCTCTCCGGCTATAGCGCGCGAGTCGCCTACGTATATGTCCAAATGACATTTTCAAGTGCGACGACTCTGCGCCAACTATAGAGGCGGCGACTATGTGTAGCGGCAGCGGCGGTGGCGGCGGCGAGTTCCGCCTAAAATGTTAATGGAAAAGAGAGAGCTGCTGCTACCTCTGCTGCTGCATGCTGCTATGCAGATGGACACGAGGCTGACGTGTTGTACCTTTTGCATATTTTTTTCCTCCTCTCTCTCTCTCTCTCTCTCTCTCTCTCTCTCTCTCTCTGTCTCTACACGGCTGCGCTCTCCGAAAACGTGATTAAAGTGCACCTAATTTCTTGGCCTTTTTGCAATTACTTAACGTCGAATTAATAACGTAATTGCGTAATTGAGTAATTATTTCCTTTTTTCTTCTCTCCATCGCCGTCACAGACGTCGCCGATGCCGACGCCGCTGCTGCTGTCATTTCTTTTGTTTTTTCATAGAGTTGATGAAAAGCAGCGGCGTGCCTTCCCCAAATTATTCTTAATGAATAAATAAGAGAAGTGGAGGTAGCGAGAGGGATGCAAACGTTCGCGTACCCCGAGATATATATTATATACTGATGCGGCACTCTAGTATAGCAGCATCCTCCAAGTTTTTTTTTCTTTTTGAACGATATACATACAAAATTTAGGCTCTTAATACACAATCGTATTTCCGAAAGTATTTTGATTTTTTCTTAACGCTTGCAACGAAGATTGAATTATTTAAGGGGTTATGACAGGGTTAAAGGTATAACAAAAATTTTTTTTCGAAAGCTGTAAAGATGTCATTATTTGTGCAACCATAATGGAACTGCTTTTATTTAAAAGTTTGCGTTCAACTTGCGTTCAATACGTAACTTTTTATTTAATAATTAAAACAAATTTGAAAAAAAATTAGATAAACTAGTTTGAAAAAATTTTTAAAAAATTCTTATTAAAAAAGTGCTCCACTTAAGTTTTAGTGCAGGTTTTAAGGAGTAAAATGAGATATTAAAAATTTAACTTCGTTTACCCAAACTCTTAGAACCGTGCATGCCGTAAAGAAACTTCAGTAAAAAACATGTCCTATTAATAATAGATTTGTGAGATGAAAAATCAATACCATAAATTGAACGCCTAAATGAACACTTTAAAATAAAAAAAGTTTCATTATGATTGCATTAATAATGACATTGTTACAAATTTTTTAACCCTGTCATAACCCCTTAAGGGAATCCGAAAAGACAATAAAATTGCTTCTTGCAAATAATTAGAGGACTTTGTCACTCTCCACTTCATAATGGTCCTCGATTTTACAAATTTTGAAGCTCATATACATAATTATGTTATCATGTCATCTCAAGAGCTCTCTCCGAAAGAATGAGTACCGAAATTGCTCAATAACCCATCTCGGATGCAATGACGTCTTTCGGCAAATCTCGCGGGGGGAGAGAACGATATATATATATATATAGGCATTGGGGTACAACCCTATCTAACCTTTGAATTACAAAAGTTTTACAAAAATTTTTAGGATCCTTCATAAGAATTTTGAGATGACAGAAAAACAAATTATAAATCGAAGTACAAATATCGACTTACAAAGAATTACATAATATGCTCTCTCTGAGAGTACCGAAATGAACATTTTGCGATATAGTAAGAGTTTGACGTAGGTGTCAGCATTTGGGCACGCATCACTGAAGTCGAGATGAAGAATGTAGCTATGTTGCAGGCATTTTGCGAGGCTTCGGTAGTTATAGGTCAGCCGGACACTTTATCTGTAGTTTAGCGTGGAATTTCGTGTTTTCCTCATAAACACACAAAGATTTCGCACGATGGGTCGCGCATAGTTTAAGCCTGCGTAACTTGAGAGGGCGCACTTCCACAGATCATAGACCGAGAGAGAGGGAGAGAGAGAGAGAGAGAGAGACTGACTGAGAGAAAAAGAGAGAGCGAGCACGTGTCCCTCTGGAAATCCGCGAATATCGGTGCAGGGAGAGAGTGCGAGCACAGCGTCGGGATAAGCGGTGGGACACGCGCGCACGTGTCCGCGCAGTGATCTCTGCACGCGCGTTCCGGCATTTTAGGCCAGAAGTATGGGCTAATCTGGTGTATAAAAGCGATACCATTATCGAGCGTTGGCCAGACCACGCTCTAGCGTTGCGCACACAAACACGTGCGCGTACGCGTATTTGCAGAGTGTATATAGCTACATAGACGCTGGATGGATGAACGCACGCCAGCAAAAGCGTTGCTCGATCGAGAGTGAGAGCTGAGAGAGAGAGAGGTGACGAGCTTTTTTTCCCGGGTCGTTCGTGCCGCTCTCTCTCTCTCTCTCTCTCTTTTCAGCCCTGCCTCTCGCGGTACTTGTTTTCGCGTTAGGGAGGCTTTTTTTCTGTTTTTGCGGTCCTGCCGGTGGTCACTTTTCGAGCTGTGTTGTTGTTTTCCGGCTCTATCATTTGGGGACAGCTTTCGATACAGTCTTCATACATTCGCTTATTCATTTATCCTTCTGCTGCAGTTTTTTTTACCCGCCGCTCTATACTTGGAGCCTGTTATAACGATTTTACTTTCCAACCAGTTAATTTACGTAAGCAGTATATGCTCATTACGAATAGTACATTACGATACTAGTGGAATAAGTCGTACTTTACGGCACGACGTGTTTAAGCGCACAAGCGTAGCGAGTGAGGTTAAAGTCGTGCCATGAAGAACGACTTATTTCACGTGTATTGTACGATAATTTATTGCACTGATTAGAATAAATCCGCTGCCACGGCTATCCGTACGACTATAAGGTGCCAGAATGGACTACTTATTCCACCGATAGTCGTGGTAAATTGCGGATTTATTCCACCCAGTGCTATAAAATCTTTTTCACTCCAGTGGAGTTCCCTCAAATACACACAAAACACTGCCAGAGCAAGTAAAATCTGAAGAATATATTTTTGATTCTCATCTTGTAAAATATTTGAAAAATTTGTCAATTTAACTAGAATATGAGAATATTTGTTTGATTATTGGAAAAAATTTAAGTTTTTAGTTCAGCAAAGCTATTTTCGCTATATTTCTCAGCTAATAACGATTGACACGTAATCCTCTTATTCGTGTCGGGATGAAATGTTTTTCCAACGTACCTATGCGTATACGGTACAAGGTAATTTGACCCGTATAGCAAAGAAAATGTTTCCTCCTTGTCGGAACGTTTAAAATTTTAATTTTTTCAGACTGCTCTTTTTAAAATTACTCTTTTTATTGCTGGTGTTGTACTGCGGGTATTGTAAGGAATTGACAGAAAAAACGAGAAGCTAATAACTCAATAGGAGAAGGATAAAATAAAAGATGTAGGTACAGAAGTAGTGGGAATAACTCGATCACACGCAGCTATAGACGGCACGAGTTGGACGACACAGAGTGCCACGCGGAACGGCGTAGAGATAGAGCGAGTCTGGCAGAGGGCGTAGCGAGTGGAAAAGGAGTGTATATATGTATACTTTTAGCGCGAAAACGACGAGGCAGTAGGCAGAGCGAGACGTGAAAAAGCCTCGATGGGCTGTGTGTACTGTGTATACCCCAGGTACGTTTCGCTACACTCAATAGGCGCGTGTGTATAGTCTATATGTATAGTTGCTATATGTAGTACACACACAGCTCGTGCTTTCGTTCGATAAATCGGTCGCGCTTAATCCACATATCCGCAAATAAAGACGAGAAACGCGCGCAAAATAAAGCCATCGCTCGCGCCGATTATATTCCGCTTGGTTTTGCCTCTTTTCTCTCTCTCTCTCTCTCTCTCTCTCTCTCTCTCTCTCTCTCTTCGCGCAAAGCTCATAAAAAGAAAAACTCTCAAACGGATTCGCCATTTTTTTTTGCTCCCTCGGCTCTTTCTCCCTGCACATTTCGGGAACGTAAAGAGCCGCTATATACGCATACACATACACATGCAGCAGGCCGTAGTTAGGTGCAGCATCCCGTTGCAGTCTCTCCCCCTTTTCCCTCTTTCTCGTCCTCTTCCACACAGAGCCTCCCTTCAAAGCCAGAGAGAAGAACACTGTGTGTGTGTATACCTGAGCGGGAGAGAGAGAGAGAGAGAGAGAGAGAAAGAGAGATGTATATACCAACACGTGGGCAGGGAAAGAAACGAGTGGGTGCAGCAGCAGCAGCAGCAGCGGCGGCGGCGGCGCCGGTTTTCCCAGAAAGAGAGGGTGGATCGCTGTAATTTTTTCTGGCTCGCGTCAGCCGAGTTTAGCAAGGGAAATGACCTACGATATATTTCTAAGGGGCTTTTTGCCGAGCGTACAGCCGGTGAGACAGCGCGTTATCCGGACCTGCCCTTCTACTCTCTCTCTCTCTCTCTCTCTCTCTCTCTCTCTCTCTTTTTCTCCCTGCACACCCACCCACTCTCTCACACACACACACACACACACATACACACTCTGCTCGCAGTGCAGAGAGCAAAAAGAGCGCAGCAGCAGGGAAAACAGAGAGAGAGAGAGAGAGAGAGAGTATACACAAAAAAGAGATCGTAGCAGGAGGTGGCGAGAGTACAGAGGCTCCTTCTCCGGCAGACTCACCCCTATGCACGCTCTCGCGGACAATTTGCATTTCTCAACCATTAATCTAACCTCCGAGAGCGAGAGGGAGAGAGAAAGAGATGTACGGACTTTTTGCTCGCCTGCAGCGCAGTCTGTATACCGCGTATGTGTACGGGGAAGAGAAATTTTTCGCGGAGGGCTTGCTTATAGCTCTGCGCTTATACATCTAGGTGTATATATGTGATCACACATGATGGGCTCTTGCTTTGCGCGAGCTCCGCATTCTTGAAATATCGCGGATGCTTTTTGTTTACGACTCGATGTGCTCAAATATTTGTGCTCGGCAAATGGCCAGCGCGAGTACCGCCCACTCGGAGAAAAAGGAGGTATAGCGCGCGCTTAAGAAAAGCCACGCATTTTTCCACCAACGGCCTCGGGAATGCGCTTTCGCGCTTGTTTAACAAACGTAAACAATTTTTCCCTCCTGCAGAACGCAGTTGAGAGAGAGAGATGGAGAGGAAGGAGCTCGAGGAATGTTCTTGCGTGACAATCTGCGACTCGCGGATTAATGTTTGTGTATACGCGCAGCTTGCTACACACACACACACACACATAATATTTTTCTATGCGTGTCGTGAAATTCGGCAAAATGAAATTGAATGAATTGCCGCGTAAGCATTAATTAACAAGCTTTCCTCGCAGTTCGGCGCGCGGCGGCCCTTTAAAAAATCGACTCGCTCTCTTCTCTTTCAGATAAAGCAGCGGTAGCGTCGGCGTCGGCGTCGGTGGCGGCAGCAGCAGCAGCAGCAGCAGCGACACGGCGTAATACAAAGTCCGGGGGAAATTAATGAGTCGAGCGCGTGTCAGGCGCAAGGAACGATTAGTAAGTCGCCGAGTGTGAGGGAGAGGTAGAGAAAGAGGGAGATGACACAGCGGCAGCCAACTTGGGGGATATCATTTTTCAACGGCCGACGCCGACGTCGCTCAGGTATAAATGAGCTCCGCGATAACGGCTCAGATTTTCTCTCTCAGCCTTGCTCTTTCTCACTTGCCGGACTCGAGAGAGAGAGAGAGAGAGAGAGAGAAGAGAGAGAGAGAGAGAGAAGAGATATACAGTCTATGCCGTAGCCAGTGAATTATGACGAGGACGCGCATGGATTCGTGACGAATGTTGCCCAGAGAAAGAGAGAGAGAGAGAGAGAGAACAAGCCATTGTCATCGACGATAATATCGGCTTCTTTGTAGCTTCTCTGCGTGTATCGGTGCGATGTGCGAAAGTAAAAAGACGGAAAAGTATGCGCAAGAGCTAGCTCGAATTGTCGGATTAAAATTTCAAGGCTCTTAAGCATATTCATCAATTTGCACGTAAATAAAATTGCCGGGGGACAAACAAAAAAAAGAGAGGAGGAGGAGGAGGAGGAGGAGAAGGATATAGGAAGCTAGGCTACTGTAGCTAGCGCGACCGCAAAAAAATCTCTGTACAGCCCCGGCAAGCGCGAGCTGCGCGACCCTCATCCACACGGGACACGCGATAAATCCGCGCGATTCTGGCGAACCCTCGTCACACAACGTGCAAATGATCCTGCAGGAAGGCCAAAAAATAAAACGAGCTCTCTCTCTCTCGCTCGCTCGCTCGCCTACTACGAGGGAATGTGCGAGAAAGTGCAAAAAGCGCCTCGGGAGCATACGGGGCGCCGCAGCTAAGGACACGCGAGCCCGCGCCATTTTAACGGCTCGCCCTCGACCAAATAAAAGCGTCGAGCGCGCGAGCGAGGAAAAATAAAAGCAGCCGCTCGCGGTGTAAATAATATATTTGCCGAAAGAGCACTCGTCGCTCTATTCCCCCATACGAGCAGGGTGTGTCTTCCACGTCGGAGGGGTCGTGTTTACGCGCCAACTCGCGCGCTCTCTCTCTCTCTCCCGTCTGCGCTCTACGCCTGCACGTATAGAGGAGTTTCGCTGGTAATTGCGTTTCTTGCTGTACCGGAGGCCATTTTGAGAAATGCCGATGATTTGTTATCCGGATTTTTTGCCGTCCGAGGGAGTCGCATCCGACTGTACGCGTACAAAGCTGATTAAGCTCCGAGAAGGGCTGCTTAATTGCGCAAGCCTCTCTTTTTCTCTCCGTATGCGCGGCAATGATACTTTGTCTCCCTCGCTACTGGTATAAACTGCACTGCGGACCTCCTACGTATCAAGCGAAGCGAGACACCATCTCTTTTTCAAGCTTACTCCTTTTATTTGCCGAGCCGAGCCGAACCTCATTTATGCAGGCGTCGTTTACTCCCAAGTAACTTCTCACGCTTGTCCATGTGATAGTTTGAATTTCACGCGCTTACTCGCAGAGTGTTCGACAACTTCCTCAACTTATTTTTCAAGCAGACCACCGGCTGCGCAACAATACAGCTCGAAAGTTGCGAAGATTATTAACGAGAAATGAGAGAAAATTAACACTTTTTCCACGTTTTGTTTCTATATCTATAATACCAAGAAATTCAGAACAGTATCGGTACTCGGAGTATCTTGTACAACAAGAATTACAAGCACATCAAGAACTTTATCAAAATTGTATTCAAACATACCCAATCAATAACGACCTGTACAAAGTTTAAGTATATTTACTTTAATGAGAAAAACAAATATTGTGTACCATCTTTGTGATTTTTAATTGTCATGTCTATAATTCAGTATAGTAATTCAAATATCAGTTTTTATCATGCGATTGCGCAAAAGTCTACACAACTTTTTTTCTAAACGCGCATTGCAAATTAGACAAAATAACGCTGCAGTACGTTATCAATAAACTGCTCATAATATTAAAGTTCGATACGGGGCGGGCGTATAAGAGGGTATACGTCGATATATTGCAGTAATCGTTTATTCAAATAGCTCGATTGAATAAGCGACTGAAATACTCTCGCCTTTTCATGCGTATTCCTCTTAATATACCTATGTAGGAGTGTTCCTCCGTTACGTCGGAGATGTCTAGGCCAGGGCGATTTTCGTACTAATGAGAGGGGCTTGTTCGCGCTCGCCGCGACGGATGATGTGCTTTCAAGCGGTTTTAACGAGTGCAGATTGCTACGTACGAGTAGAGCGAGAGACTTTCTATCGTTTCCGCCCCCGCGACTCGCGAGCAATTTTTCTCGCTACGAGATATAGAGAGAAAGAGAAGAGGGAGGGAGGGAGGGAGGGGCGGCGGTAGAGCACGTGCGTAATTCGCGCAGTGCGAGCGAATTTTTAATTGATGCGGGAAATCTGGTACCGAAATTAACCTCTTTTGGGGAGGAGAGGGGGGGGGGTCAAAAAATACGAAAAAAAGAAGAGGTTCTTTTTTACGGAGAAGTACGTCTTGCTTGTGTAACCTTTATACGCGAATTCACGCACGTCCGGTTTTTAATTAAAAACTCGCTCGAGATAGTTGTATATGTGTAGCAGCGAGGCTTTTCAGATTTTAGAACAGAGTTCTATTCGGTCTTTGAATTATTCGCGGCGGATTTCACGAAAATACATTTTTCCAAAGCTTATACCTCTCGCGAGCGAACAGTTTAAAATAATAATGGTTATTCGAAGGATCAAGGTGAATTTTTGTTACGCGCGCGATAATTTCCTCACATACGAAAGCTCACTTACCTCTCAAACTGGATGTACGCACTCTTTGAAAAACTTTAAGACCGGCCTATACGCTCGAGTTCTGAAGCACGTGCATAAAAAACACGGTGTAAAATAAACGATAAAAAAATTATCCAACTGCCAGAGAGAGAGAGAGAGAGAGAGAGAGAGAGAGAGAGAGAGAGCTTACATCTGCTCAACATCCTAGCCGTAAGCATCGTTGCACGAATTTCCTCTCATTACAAACATTTTTTCCGGCTACGCTTCAGTCGCGGGAAATAAAAGTACCACAAGCGCCTCTGCAACGGCTCATTTTCCCTTGACTCACGTGTCTGTCTTCCTTTTTCATATATTTTTGAACAAAAAAGCGCGTTCTTCCCGCAGCAGTATACGCCAGTGCGGTGACATTTTCACGAGCGGATGCACCACGTCTAACCAGTGAGGAAAACAAAGAGGATCACCTAGCGTTCTTTGAAGCACTGTTAAATTTGAGAAACTCTCTCTGTCTCTCGCTCTCTTGCTCGCTCTCTTGCTCGTCACGGAAAATTCGCAATCGTCCGTGGAAGAGCCGTAGAAGAGAGCGAGAGACAAATGTACGCGGCAAAAGAAAAGGAGAAGAGCGACGACGAGAGAAAATGAGGAAAGCTTTACGAGTGCAGAGCGGGAGAGGGCGAAAGAGAGAGAGAAAGAGAGAGGAAGCAGCGGCTGAGCTGATAGAAATGACCGGTAATTTGTTAAAGGATTGACGTCTCGGAAATTGGATATTAAACGAACCCGCTCTCGCGACGAGTAGAAAAGAGAGAGAGAGAGAGAGAGAGAGAGAGAGAGAGAGAGAGAGAGAGGGAGGTAGGGGGCAGGGGTACGTACGCACATACATATAGCTGTTGCGGGTACTTCTCTTTGTTTCCCTACGAACGCTTCTCCCCGCAGCACTATACTCTCTCTTTCTCTCTAGCTTCGTTCTTCATTTTCCAATTTAGAGAGGAGTGCGCGCGCGAGCAAGTCAAGCATTCCAATTTCAGTTGCAGCCCTTCACTGAAATCTAAACGCCGTGGCCTCTTTGATATGGGAAGATTCGCTCTGCTGTCCACCTCCCCCGTCTTTTTTATTGCGGCGGATTTCGAGAATGTTAATCTCGATTCAGCCCCTCTGTATGCGCGCGCGACAGTACCAAGGTCTACGTGTATATGCGAAGGGCGGCTCGCACCAAAGTCTCTTGTCTTCCGGATGATTTGTTTGATGGAGAGCGGTAGAAGGAGAGCTTTTCAGAACCCAAGCCCTCTTCTTTGTTGTGTCAGAGTCGTAAAACTCCCCTGCAGCTTTGTGCTTGTTTTTACCGGGATTTCACCGGAGGGCCAAAAATAAGGGATGAGCTACTTGCCGGGATCGGCTGGACTACTCAGGATTAATTTTTTCACTGGCAAGTAGAACGTTCTGTGTTTGGTCGGACGAGCTTTGGAAATGAATCATCGCTCGTGTAAACATATCAAACTCGATTCGTCGACGAAGCTCAACGAACAGCGGTTGCGCCTAACGGACTTTGCACACAAACTTCCCGATAAATCGAATTACAATTAAAACTTTCGCCGAAAGCAATTTAAACGCACCGTGGTTATATTCCCGAATCGCCTGACGTATACAGAGCGGGAGAGAGAGAGAGAGAGAGAGATAGAGAGAGAACCAGTCGTTAACTAAATAGATTTTTCAGACAAGCACATCGGGTTCATCGAAAAATACACTCGGGTCAAAACCATTACACACAGCAGCGTCATTTCTGATACCGATCCGTGTCGAGAGGCCGTTTAATTATTGCTCAAAGCAAAAAAACTCGCTTTTGTTGATTTTCCTAATGTTGCTCAAATAATTACGTCCCATCTTTCAAGAGCGCAGAGCGCCATGTCTCTGTTTACAAATACAACTCTCTTTCTCTCTCTCTCTCTCTCTCTCTCTCTCTCTCTCTCTCGAAGCGCCGTAGCGAAAGATGGGGGTCGTATGCCGAGGGGAAAAGGGAAGATGGCGAGGAGAGCGGCGACACCCTCGTCCCTCGGCATACGATGTTTCCGGAGCAGTCGCTCCCTCGGATTTTCCTAGCGCCGCAAGGCTACGGGCTATCCATCTTTCTCTCTCTCTCTCTCTCGCTCGCCCTCTCAGTCTCTCCCCCATGTGTCTTTCTCAGCGGCAAGAGAGCGCGCGCGTTCACCAAAATGGCGAGAGAGCCAATCCCCGACACTGACAGCTTCACCCTTCTCGCAGAGAGCTGCCTCTAACCTATATCTATACGTGTATATAAAGCAAGTACGCACGTCCTCTCTCTCTCACTCCCGCGGGGTTCTCTCATTTTCTCTGTGCCCTGTGTACTGTATACCCGTACGCACACACAGACACACACAGCCACCCACACGTACGAAAAGCGAGCAGGCAAGCGCGCACAAGAGCGAGAGCCAAGGCTAATTTATTCATTCGGTCCTTTTTACATCGCAGCAGCAGCAGCAGGCTAAAGGGAGGTGGGCGGCCTCGAATCGTACTTTCGGGACACCCTTTGTAAAAGGCGGCAGCAGCAGCAGCAGCAGCAGCAGCAGCAGCCGCGCAATGCTTACGGCGCGTAGCAACGTGTGCTCGTATTTACGTTGCCTCGGTTTTTCTTCTTTTTTCTTTTACATTTTTCGTCTCTCTGCGCTCGCTCCTGGCTCTGTAGTCGTGCGGCTCTCCATATATACGTACATACACGTACGCGCAGCGCAGCCTTCCTTCACGTGTCTCTTTTTCCATCAGTCGTTCCTCTTTCGCTCTTTTCTCTCGCCTCTGTGTGCGTGTGCGTGTGCGTGTCCGTGCGTTGGCCCCCACGGACTTTTTTGTAAGGAGACTAATTTTTCAACGCCAGAAAAGAGTCCCGGGAGTAGGGGCTGCAGCGACAGGTTCTGACGTGACCGACTACTCATTAGACCGCCCAGGGGGCTGTACTCGCTCATACTCGAGCACGTACCGCGCACGGAGAAAAAGTCTGTGTATCGTACGAAAGTTGAGAGGCAACGGTATGCGCTAGTCGAGAGTGGAGAGAGAGAAAGAGAGAGAGAGGGAGAGAATTTGATCGATACTTGTTTGGACGTAACGATAAATGCGAAACAAGCTTGCGGTTCGAGGTATAAAGTGTGTATAGCATACGCGCTCCGAGGACAAATTTATTCCCTCGCGCGTGTATGAGAGAGTGTGTGTACGGATAGCTGATGCGTGGTGTTCTTGCTGCCGCTGCTGCTGCTTTTTTTTCGCTTTTCTGCACAGGAGGGGGGGGGGAGGGGCAAATAGATTTTATAGAACGAACGCGGCGACTGAATTTTTTCGACGCGTCAGTGCAGTACTCGCGGGATATCTGCTGCTTTATACCGCGTGTCGATTAACAGCTGACGAACGAGTTACCATCATGCATTGGCACCGTTAAACTAATGAAAATCGAATTCGAGTCTACCTCTCCTCCATTTCCATCCCCCCCGCTATATATCTATTCCCACGTATACATGCCTTATGTGAACATTTATTATGAGCCTTGCGCTGCGCAATTCATTTAAGTAGTACGCTCATTTTTGGTCAGACATGAGCGAGCAGCAAATTTGAATGAAAAAGGTTCGTTATTATTTTCTCCATTCTTCTGAAAAAATAATTTTTGCTTTCTTCATTTAGTCTCATTAGACGAGATCCAACATTTTCTTTTAATTAAACTTCATTTTTAAAAACCTTAAATTCCAGAAGTAACTTCGAACATAGGTCCAGGCTTTGTTATAATATATTTTTTAAAATAGCAACTATTTTGGACAAGTGTTCATCAACTTTGAATTTTAAAGAAATAATATAAAATAAAAAAAATTTGTTATTTCTCACAAATTCTATTTTTTAGAAAGAGGTATACGAGAACATTTTAAAAATGAAACGTATAACTTTGATTTCATTGACTATTCTCAAGGGAATGTTTTCGAATAACTGTATTTTTGGTGTAAGAGAAAGGTATTTTAACTTCGATGATTAGAAAATATTTTACGCTCCCACGAAAGCATCCTCATAGAATTTTTGCTCAATCGAACCATGCGATTACTTGATTAATATGGATAGCACTTAAAATATTTGTGATCGATTTTTTTTCACGTTTAAAAATTTTTTCTAAATAAACTATTATTAAAAGTTATAAGTAATAATGGAGTAGATATCAACAAGAATGTATAATAGATTCAATGCATATTTCAGGAAAGTGTAACTGTAAAGATACATTTTTCAATAAATAAACAAGAACTTAACGCAGAAGAGCGATAAAGGCCTGGAAATAAGTGGAGAAACAAACAATTAATCTCCGACCTGAAGAGTAACTAATCTCGAAAGAAGTGGCCTTGACACATCCTCATTACAACGACAGCTGGTGATGTTACTGCATCGGCACGTGCCAGAGGCGAAGCTTCCAACGCGTTGAGCATGTCTGCTTTATCGGAACATAAGCTAATATGATCGAAAGAGCGGGAGAAGCTCCGACGTCCCGATAG
Organism: Philotrypesis tridentata; assembly: GCA_018906965.1. NCBI lineage: Eukaryota > Metazoa > Arthropoda > Insecta > Hymenoptera > Pteromalidae > Philotrypesis > Philotrypesis tridentata. Next base: position 8,977,662 of record JACCIB010000003.1, read on the forward strand.
ACGTGATGCTGCTTCTCTCACTCCACGTGTGATGTGTACGCGTATACATAGAGAGAGAGAGAGAATGCAGAGGTATGCGTGTATCGAGAGAAAGAGAAAAAAAGCGAGATAAAACCGGGGCAGATATCGCTCGGGCGATCAACGCTGAAAAAGCGAAAGTTTGAAATCTGAATGGAAGGACAGGACTGCTTTTTTCTCTGGCGTACTTTGAGCCGAAAAAAATTTCGCATTTCGCACAAAGAGTACAGTTGGCGTGTGTCTAGTCGGTGGAAAAAAAAAACAGAAAAAAACAGGATCGATCGATTATTATCGCTTTTACTTTCCGCAAGCTCGGTGGGGAGCAGTGCACTTTAACCGCGCTCGCTTAAAAAATGCGCATCGGCAATCGCGCGCTATTTGCAGTACGATTTCGTTTGTTTGGAGCTCGCTCTTTCCCTCTCTCACACACACACACGCGCGCGCACATACACTCACACGCATACGCATATACACAGCCTCTCGTTGTTTTCGGTTTCGATGCCGCTGAAGCGAGATAATTTTGTCAATTTTAATTAAGCTGGAAAGGGTGTGTGCGTATGTGTGTTGCGGACCTATTTCGGCTCGTTCGACGGTTGACCTTGTATAAATTATTTTTATTGCACACGGGCGAGTTAAAGCTCTCGATTTCCGATCGATGCCAGCGGATATGATGCTGCTGTTGTCTCTCTCTCTCTCTCTCTCTCTCTCTCTCTCTCTCTTTCGCGCGCGCGCGAGCGCGTTTACTTTAAAATAATGCGATGTACTCTTTGGATAATTTGATTTGGTATATATGTATATGTATATGTGGAGCATATCGAGCACGATGGAAAAACAGCTGCCCGTACAATTTACTCTCGATATCATTATAGCGGGAGCGTGTGTGACACTGAAAGCGTCACGCATCGAAAAATTACAATGTTAATTGATCGATGCACCTGATGAATGACATCATTCAACGCGTGCGATGCGCATCGTTACATCATCCCGTAAGCGAAAGCCGAAAGATTCTATTTGATAATTTTGCACGAGTGTCGAGTAGCCCATCCATATCGGTCAATTCACGTTAAATTTCTCATTAGCGCGCGATCTGCCGGCGCGAGCACGCTACAGCTGCAAGCTTGCGTCGTAGGCTACAAAAAAAGTATGTATTAAAAAGCGAGGCGAAGCTTGCAAAAAACTTTTCACAACTAAATCCCCCGGTTTTGCGTATAACGTAACAATATCGCATTTTAAAAGCCGCGAGGAAAAAATGCCGGGGACCGCGGCCGAGCGAAGGACCGAGGAATAAAAGCATGTTAAGTGCATCGACCAGTCCGTACTGCTCCCTTCCTCCCAGAGCAACGTTTTTCAAGCAAGGCGCACTTCGTTTTTCCGACAAACAAGCCGCTAGATATTTAAGCAGATAAACTTGCAGATGAGACCTGCACAATAGCGATCTCATCGTCCCAAGCGCGCGACCCATAACAAAACCCTCATGTAATCTGCATAGAGCCTCCGATTCCATGTATATTCTATACGTATGCATGTGTATGTGTGCGTGTGGATATATCGCGTTTACGCATACGAGTCGAGGGAAAAGCGGGAGGAGGTATGACGCCAGGGTCAGCTGGTGTTTAACGAGTAACCTAAATCGCCTCTCTCTCTCTCTCTCTCTCTCCCTCCGGCTCTGGCCCCCGAGAATCCATTTGCGATACGCCGACGACGCGACAAAACGAACGGATACTCTCTCGTCCGCGATACGACTTCGCTGGCGCGTCGCTGCTTCGCAAACGCCCTTCATTCCCTCGATTCTATCGATGCAGCCTAGACCATGGACGTAATAGAACTTTCGATTACGCGAGGCGCAGGCAGCTCGCACTCGGTTATAGTCGTATTGCAAAAAGTTTTCCAAAAAGGTGGCTCTTACTTGTTCTCATCAGTTGACAAAGATACCGTTACTTGGAGAATATTTGGAAACGTGAAAGTTATCAAGTGACGGCAAAAATGTCCACTAACGAGCTCACGTGAAAAAGCCCAGTGAATAGCGAGTTCGTACACCTTGCAAGCAATCCTTTTAAGTATATCAATGAGCTTTCGTTTCTGGCTTAAACCGGCTCTCGAGCAGCCAAACAAACGATTCCGCCTCTACATAGCCGCGTGCGTCTTTTTTTTTTGCAAAGTGTACACGCGCATACTCGCTTGCACAGCGCGAACTCGTCGAAAAGAGCCGCGTGCGGCGTATAGGCGAGTCAATAACCGCAGAGCCGAAAAAAGCCGGCAAAACGAAGAACCAAGCAGAAGCGAGAAACAGAGACTCCGAGAGCTTGACACCATATATATTTATTTCGAGTCAGATGCACGGGCTGCAGAAAGAGAAAACGAGTCGGCGCGAGCGGAAATAGCCTCGCGTCTCGACTAGAAGAGCGCGAAAATCGAAAGCTCTCTCTCTCTCTCTCTCTCTCTCTCTCTCTCTCTCTCTCTCTCTCTCTTCCGCAAGCCTTTAGGAGTAGGGGACGAAAAATCGCGCGAGTCGAGCGAAAAAATGCGCCCGCGAGCGGAAATGGAGTCTCGAGTCTAGCCCTGCCGTCGCTTCGCTTCCTACTCGTTTATCTGCTATTCTCTCTTTCTCTATATCCGGTCTGGGGCTACTTGGACTTTGGAATTCGGCTGGACGAGGGAAGGGAGCAGGTGGAAAGGGATATACGGAATGCCGATTGAAAAAGAGAGAAGCTATATACACTCTTGCGCGTAATGATGCTGACTGCAATATGGATTGCCTCCATTTCTCTTTTTCTCGCTGTACTTTATTTTTCTGCTGGCTACATCTTCTTCCCTTCGCTTTTCTTTACCCCCCGTTTCTACGCAGCAGCAGCTCCAGGCTATTCCATACACACAGCAATTTCATAAAGTCCGCTAATCGTAAGCAACTGCGCGTGCTCTACGCATTCCAATTTCCCAAATAATTGCTGCAACGATATTCGCTTGGGCGGCCGAGATCTTAGCTTTCGCCTGACTTTCCCGAAAAATTCAGCCCTTTCGTTGGCAGCGCTCCACTCCGCTATACGTAATGCTCCCTCTCCCGCTCGTCGAAAGTTTCACGGTGAGTTTCGGTTGCCACTTCTCTTTCTCTCCCTCTCTCGCGCGCGCGCGCTCTCCGGCAGACAGGCGCGCTTATATATCGAGCGGGCGAGCGAGCGAGAGGGAGAGAGAGAGAGAGAGCAAGACACGCACAAGAGAGGGAGAGCATGAACGAACGAGTGTAGAGCGGCCGTGCAAACGAGTGCACTAGAGAGCGAGGGCGGTGCTTTTGCGCGCAAAGTTTTCAACGAATAAGGCGCCGTCGCGCCGACGCATTGCCACGCCTACGCGGCGCGATTCTGCGTCTGTCTCTCCTGGACCGCGCCGGCAGCGGAGAGAGCCCGTCGAGAGCTCTCACGCACGTATGTACACACTTAAGCTCTCACCCTCTCTCTCTCTCTCTCTCTCTCGCTCTAGCTCTCTCTCCTAACGGTTTTCCCTCTTTCTCGCGTAATCAATGGACGAGAAGCGCGCGCGCATGCTCTCTCGCACTCGCTCTCTCCCTCCCGCTCCCTCCCGCTCTCTCTCTCTCTCTCTCTCTCTCTCTCTGTCTTTCTTGAGCGCGTATACGCGCCTTTGTGTGTTGTTGATTCAAGCGCAGAGCAGCGGCGTTAAGGAGCGAAGAAAAAAAGCCGAAGCGAAGGAGGAGAGGCAGGTCGGCGATTGGCGCGCGGCCTCGGCCAACCTACTCGAGCTCTCCCGCTTGGCAACCGAGAGCCTCTGCGCCCGGAGATTACCGCAAGACCCGCGCGGGTACGGAGGGTCGAGATACTGGCAGAGAGAGAGAGAGTGGGAGAAAGAGAGAAAAATGGATAGAATGGATATGAATGTAGGGGCTACGACCGACCGAGACACACATATTTCGGGCCAATCGAAGAGATCGAACCCTGCCAAGTTCAACCCCATCGCAGCTGCGTTCTTCTTTTTTTCTGCCCGTTTTGTTTATGTTATATTCGCGGTGGGGAAGTGGGTCAAGTTTTATGGTAGAGTTACACACGTCTGAATCGCGAGCAGCAACACAGAGGGTAGATCTTCCTCTCTCTCTCTCTGCCTGCTCTCTCTCTCTCCCTCTCTCTCAGCTCTCTCTCTCTCTCTCTCTCTCTCTCTCTCTGCATTGAGTGTCGAGTGCGAATTCAATGCTCTCGTAGTAGTAGTAAAATAGTAATGATAGTCGTAGTAGTAGTAGTTAGTATACGCCAACCGCGGAAAAACCCGTACATTTCTCTGCGCTCTTCATCTTTTCTTACATCATTTTCCATCCGAGTTCGATGTGCGGCACGTTATTTGGAAATTGGGTTAGCGATGCGCTTTCGAAATTACATTTTTCATCGGCCCCGATTGATCAACAAGTGAGTTCATTGGCTTGTACCCGCTATACTGCTGATGCTCAATGGAAAATGGAAAAACTCGGCAAACTTGTCCCGTGTCTACCCGACTAAAAAAAAAAGATGTTTACGAAGCTAGCCCGCTGCAGTAGTGCAACTCGTCTGCGGTCAGCCAATTTTTCTCCCACTCCTCTCTCTCTCTCCCTCTCCCTCCAATATCGCTCTCGTTCAATTTTCGCGACGCGTAATGTCGTGAATAATAATTATCTTTGCCCTCCTCGGGGGGAAGCTCTCGCCTATAGGAAAAGTTTCATTTTTTCGCAGCTGCAGCTGCTGCTGCTCTCCGCATGTGCGGCTGATCGAAAATTTTCATCGGTAGCTCTCTCTCTCTCTCTCTCTCTCTCTCTCTCTCTCTCTCTCTCGCTCGGCTCGTACCGGTGAGAGCTCGTCATGTTTGCTCGGCCGTCAGTCCGCTGCGAGCTTATACTCCAGAATGTATGAGTTTGTCGAATTAGCAGCGTGTTTAATCAAGCGCGAGGATGATCCTTCTGGCGCCGCGTCGCCGAGCAGACAATAACGATCTATAGCTTTTTGACGATTCGTCCCCGACATGTTTGCCGGGCTGTAAGCCCTGTTCGAACCGGGAATAAAATTATGGTCCCGGAAAATTCTATAATTCATTTTATCTAGGATTATTAGACGCACGCTCTGCCCGAGCTCTTATTCGCCTAGCGTCTGTGTTTTTTAGTCAAGTTTTTTTTAGGGGGAATGGGAAGGAACGACGAGCACTGCGTGTAATTTATCGAGAGGGGGAGAGAGGAGAGAGAGCCGAAAAAATTCAGAGCATTGTTCGCGATAATCCGCGAGTGCATCGAGCAGAGGCTATGCATACGTGCTTCAAGTGAATCGAGAGAATTTTTAATTTTCATTATTATAAGATTCTTTTCGAGAGAGCATTTTTTGCTTTCAGCAAGTATAGAGCGCGTAAAAGTTCTGCCTTTTTCAAAGCGGAATCGAAAGCACGAGCGAGAACAATTTGCGCCGCGCCAATTCTCCATACGAGGGATTGTTATTTCGAAAAATTTGCCTAATCACTAATCTCTGATTTTTCGTATATTCTTGAAATTTATCAAAGGGCTGCCAAGAATGAAAAAGAAAAAAATGAAAAGATGTATGTTCGGGCTGCTTTTTACACGCAGGGAACAATGAAGACTGTTCATCTTCCTCTCTTCTACGTCGCGAAATTTCGCAATTCATCCAGAAGTTGTCTCGCTCCCCGCCACTCGAGTTCACCCGAAAGATTTTATGAAGTATAAAAAGCGCGGAGTAGCTGACAGTTCGCAAAGGAAAATGATAGCATTAAACAGAGCGAGAGAGACAAGAGCGCGAAAAAAAAGAAATTTTTGAAACAACAAGGTATAGACGCACTAGCGAGCTCATTACCAATTCCGTACCGAAATCTCTTTCTCTTTCTCTCCCGCTCTCTTCCATCAACTGGAATATTAAAGCTCGGAATGTCCGAGAGCGCCGGCGAAGTGGAGAAAAAAAATCGATTTTCCCGCACAAAGTTGTCGGCGCGTGTGAATCAGCGCGACGGCAGCTGCGGCGGCAGCGCGAGGCTTATGTACGCGGAAAATTTTCAGCCGTAGGCGAAATTTCGTCCGAGCGCGTCGATCTTTCATCAGCGGATGACTCAACGAATTCAGCGAACCTGAAAAAGTGCTGCCGGCCGCAGTAACGCCGACGTTTTTTATTTGGCTCGCTCGGCCGCCACAATGCGCGGAGCGAGGCCTGAATATTTTACCGGGCGGAAAATTTTTTTTTGTTAATTTCTCGTCGTCCTCCGCAGCCGGCGAGTCATTATGTAAATCGATCGAGGGAAGGGAAGGGACTGCCATTCGATTCGTGCAAGCAAGCAATTAAAAGGCTCTGACTTTGCTGGAAGCGGCGAATGCAGGCCGCCGCGCGAGTGCGTCAAATAAAATAAAAATATGTATGTGCAGCAAATGTATATAGTTACGTGGTTACATGGCGCAAAGCAACGCCGAGCTCAGGGAGGAGATTCTATTTGGCGAATTTACGAAATTGTTGGATAAAAAAAACGCCGACAAAACGAGCTTTATTTCCGTTCTACGGAGGGAAAGGCGACGCTGAAAAATTAACCGAACGACCGACATACAAGCAATTAAATGTTTGAGTTCTAACAAATTGAAATATACAATAAATCAGCGCGACCGAGCTTTCTGTCTCTGTCTGTCTGTCTGTCTCTCTCTCTCTCTCTCTCTCTCTCTCTCTCTCTCTCTCTCTCTCTCTATCTATCTATCTATCTATCTATCTCTCTCGGCTCTTTCTCCCTCTGTATCTCCCTATCCCGTTTCAACCCCCTCCACGTAGACAAGCCGGTCATCACCCCCTCCGTGTTCCGCGAGCACAAACTTGGTTTTCGCGTTCTTCTTTACCCTCGGACTCACTGGAGAAATGGTGATCTGTTTTGCCGACGTGAAGGGTTGAAGGACCGCCGTGGGTTGCGCCACTCTCAACAGTTGGCGTTGTTACGGTGTTGCGAATTTTTTTTCTTTTCAATTTTGCTCGTCATAATCATTGAAGCAAGCTACTCGACACGATAATGTCGACACTGAAAAGATTAAATTTTTAAATATATTTATCTTTTCTCAAAAAATATTCACGAAAAAATATTCTTGAATTTTAAAAGAGATCAATAATCAGAACGGTATAACGTAATTATAATTAGCAATCCAAGAAGAAGACATTTTTCAACTCTGTAACTATATCACATTCGAGTTATACCTGCGTGAGAAAAATCATCTACTTAGGTAAAAGTGTTATTAAATCTTGGTAAATTGCTTTAAAAAAAAGAAGAAATTAATATGACTCTTTAACAGAGGCGAGGTAGTAAAAGAAGGGCGACACAACGTCCGCGCAAAGTCAATAAAACGCGCAACACGTATACACACACATAGTCGTCGATCGTAGCTCGTTACGTCGCAGCTCGTTCATGTCCCGGCTCGCTTCATCCCGATAATATATTTATCCTTTCTCTTCTTCGCTGTATCCTCGCAGCGCCGTTATCCCAATTTTTCCACACCAGGTGTAATTCGTCTCTGTCGTTCCTGTAGCGATCGGCCAATAATGACCGCACGCAAAGAAAAGACTGGCAAAGCAAAAAGAGAACGAATCCTCGTCGTCGTGAATTACGACCGCGAGATTTTCCCTCGATCGATTTCGCGCGTGACGGGGGAGAATAGAATAAAAATCGAATGAGCGATACCGGCGAAATTCTCCGCATGTATAGAGAACAAATTATTCCCTCTCTGGCTTTCCACACTAACCCACATATCGCTTTCTCTCTCTCTCTCTCTCTCTCTCTCCTCTCTCTCTCTCTCTCTCTCATCTCTCGCTCTGGCAGGGACGGAAAAAATGACGAGCGTCGAAGGGCTTCCCAACCCAACCCGCATGAGCACAGTTTTCGCGCGTTTGACACGTGCGGTTACGCCGATTCGCCGGTTTGACAGATTCGCGCAGCCCTCGAATTTCAGGAATCTAATCAGGGATTAGATTTGGCTTTTAGAGCTTAGCTTCTACCTCATTAGTTATTCTGGACTTAAAAAGCTTTGAAAATATACGTTTTTTTTTAATTTTTTGTAGCTAAAGTTATCTTCAAAGAAATATTAAACTTATAATACTTTAAAATCCAAAAAAAAAACAACTTTTGTCTATTACTGTAAAAGTAAATATCGAAGATTAACAAAGATTGATTATTCTATGTACCCATATAACTGGATCAGTTTCACAAAAATCAGCTTAAAATCTTAAAAAATCTATACTTCTTATATAGCACATTCAAAATAGGCAAGTAAAATGCATTCTTTTTTTTTCAAAGCTCACACAAGATAGAATCGCGTTCACTGAAATATATATGATTTGATGGGACAGAAAAAATAATATAGAAAAGAGGAATAAAATAAAACATTGGATTATGCATGTCCTTATACTTTGCACGTCTTATTAAACTCGACGATTATCTACTGATTTAAATATATTCATTACATTAAAACATTTAAAAAAATTGGTGTTGCAGAATAACTCTTTCTCCCTCTCCCTCTTCGTCTCTCCTCTCTTTCCTCTCACTCTCTCTCTCTCTCTCTCTCTCTCTCTATTCACTCATTTGCTCACTCTTTCTCCGGCTCGCAAGTCCTGCTGATATTGCCAAAAAATCGTATGCATCAAACTTAAAACAAGTAATCCAAACAAATAGGACATTGGATCAGATCGATAATTCAAACTACCCTTGCAAATATCAACCTTTCGCGTTTAATCCTCCGATTCTTGCAGTCCATAGCCGATGACAATTCGTCATGCAGCTCTGAGGCAGCGATTCCTCCCATCTTTCATGCGTCTCTCCCCCCGTGCGCGAGACTGAACGCGGAGGAAGGGAGAGCGGGGGGAGGAAAAAAATGAGTCTCCCGCTAGATTTTTCCAGAGCGAGCGAAACAAAAAAAATAAACACTCAGAAAAATCCCTTAATTAATGTCCGACGCACGAGCAGCCGTCAGCGAGCCGCTGCCGCTGCCGCCGCTGCTGCTGCTGCTGCTGCTGCTGTGCCGCCGATGTTAAAGCCCCGCGCGTCACGCCGACGTTGTTGAATATTTTCCTCTCTCACGCGGCGCTCGTTCGTTTCGCTCAGCCGGCGCTTTGCATGCACACACGCACTTTCGAGCTGCCGCTCGTCTGTCTGTCTTTCTCCCCAAGCGCGCTCGTGCTGCTGCAGTTGCACTGCGTCTGCTATTTCGTTCTCTCTCTCTCTCTCTCTCTCTCTTCCTCTCTCTCTTTATGCAGTATACGCGTATGCGCAACAGAGGCGAGGGCCTGTGTGTAAGCGTACGCGTACAGGTGAATTATTCTCTGCGAAATGTCTTTGCTGTCGAAGAGGGCCTGGAAGGAAACGTTATCCTGGCGCGAGCGAACGTACGGTTTCGCACCAGTGACCGACCATAGCCGGGAATTACTACTTACGCTTACTTTGACCTGACAAGGCAAATCAGTCAGGTCTTGATTGCCCATCTGACCGAAGTCGGTTCTCAATTCTTGTGATTTTCGAGTAATTCAATACACGAGCCGTCCCTTCGCCCGTTTGAACAATTAAAAATTCAGAAAAAAACTCGAATTACATTTGCTTCTCTTGAAACTCTAAAAAAAAAAAAAAAAAGAATAAGTCGGCAAAGCTGTAAATTGATGAATTTTTCGTACATAGAGTACCCGTAGTATGTATTAGCCTTGTACGGACGACGCAGAGAAAGCGAGCGCGTGTTTCGCAATTATTTTAAAAATTCTTTCATGCGCGACGAATTGGAATGTGGTGCGCCCGAAAATTTCCTCGCTAATTCAGCGCAAGGCCAATCAGCGATTTTGAGGAAGCCTTTGTTCGTTTCTAAAGCAAGCCCGGATTACCCAGGAAACAGCAATTTCGTAAAACTCGACGTAACTGCGATAATACCGTGTACGCGGACGCGGATGTCCAAACACAGTGAGAGAGAGAGAGGGGAGGGGAGGAAAAAAAATTATTCAATGCACAATCTTGGCCAGCGATAAAGCTCCACAGCCGCAAACTCATCTGCAGCGTAAAATTAAAACAGTCATCTCCCCCGTCATCAAAGGACAACAGAGAGCGAGCGAGTGTTTGTGGCTCAGGTGCAACGGCTCTAGCCCTCCTCCACCTCCTCCTCTCTCTCTCTCTCTCTCTCTCTCTCTCTCTCTCTCTCTCTCTCTCTCGCTCTGTTTATAAACACACGCGTACACGTGTACACTCGCGCGTAGAATGTATAAATATCGGCGGGAGCAATCGCTGGTAGTGGGAGTGATATCCCAGTTCGAAAAAGTAAAATTCCTGAAAAAAAGTAGAGAGAGAGGCAGAGGTATAAAAAGTCGTAGGGAGAGCGAGAGAAACGTTTGGACGAATGGAATATCATCGGCGGCGCGCGGGCGAAAGCGAGAGACGAGAGAGAGAGAGAGAGAGAGAAAGAGAGAGGACAAATATTGATAGCTCGACGGGGGCGAGCGAGCGACAGAGACAAGGAGAAAAAAGGCGGTCCGCCGCGTGAGAGAGAGAGAGAGAGAGAGAGAGAGAGAGAGAGAGAGTGAGCGAGCGAACATGATGGAAGAGGACGAGAGAGAGACCTCGCAGAGCGAGGGGTGGAAGAGTCTTTCTCTCTCGCTTTGCCTCGACTCTATGTACGCGCGCATATGTGTTCTGAAACAAACGTTCGATCAGAGTGCCGATTGTTGCCAATCATACGTTGCCCCTCTGTCCGCGGCGAGCCGCGGATTCAGTTCAGCGTTTTTACGCGCCACGGCAACTCGGCAGTCTGCTCGCTCCCAGCACTCCAGCCGGACTTTTCCTCAGCTCTCTGTCTCTCTCTCTCTCTCGATCTCTCTCTTCCTTCTTCTGCCTCGCTCTCACGTGCCAGTAGTGTCTTGGACTCGTTTTCGCCTGAGTAGTGCTTCCTCCTTCTCTCGCTCTCACGTAAGTAGCCATACTCACACACTATCCGTGACGTGCGCGTTTCCGTAGGGCGCGCGGGTAAAAGGCGCGGTCATTCGCGTGTGCGCCCGCGTGATTGCTCGCTGGCAAAGTGAAAACCGTCATCGACTCTCCTCTTTGTCTCTCTCTCTCTCTCTCTCTCTCTCTCTCTCTCTCTCTCGCGTACGCGCGCGCGCGCGAGATCGTTGCCCGTATATGGGATAGAGGGTTGGAAGCAGTGGGTGGCGCGTCGGGTTTTCGGCGAGGCCAGCAGAAGAGCTCGTTTTTGCGGGGAAAACGCGCTTCGCTGCCGCTGGCATTCGATGATTGATGACGACGCCGGCTTCGTTCGTTCCCTCTCTCTCTCTCTCTACGTGTTACGTGTGTGCGTATGCGAGTCTGACGAACGAATGGATGGAGAGAGAGAGAAAGAGAGGAGGGAGAAGGAGAGCCAGATAGGCAGATAGAGAGTTTCCACTTGGCTGCAGCCGACCACCCGTGTGTTTCCATTAGAATCATGCGTCACTCGCTCTGTACGCGTGTGTGCGCGCAGTAGTTCGCGTTTAGAGTTTTCCCGTGTGTGTGGCCTGTGCGTGACAAGGCTCGAGTATACGATGATTTCGGAAAACCAGCGACCAATAGCAAAGCTCTCTCGCTCTCCGGTATACTGCATGCGCGCGATGACGAGAGAGAGAGAGAGAGAGAGAGAGAGAGAGAGAGAGAGAGAGAGGGAGCGCAGCCGACGTTGCTGTACTAGCCGGAGACGAGTAATAATGAATGTTGGTCGGCGACTAAGCCTTCATTTGCGAGGCTAGAGACCTGGGCCGATGATACACGGCGCAGGAGGGGCTGCGGGGCCAGGAGGAACACGCAGCACGCGAGGGGAAGTCGATGGGGAAATCGCAATGTTGACCGATCGTCGCTGCTCCCGCGGGGAGTCTTTTTTTCATACAACGCGACGCTTCCTATCGATAACGCAGCAGCTCGAACTGCACATGCACTGCTTGCTGGTCTGACGGAGCTGTAGAGAAAAGGTTGTATAAGAAGTCGGCTCTGGAATCGCGCGCTAAAGAATCGAAGGGGAAGTTGAGGAGAAAAATCGCTGGTCGCAGAGTCGGGAAGATCCGCGAGAGCCAGCTCACCCCTTAAACTCCTCCAACCGACCCCTCCACTCTCTGTCTCTCGCTGCACACCCTTGCCACCCCGCGTCTCCGCGCCTATGCCATATAAGTGATAGTGCGAGCTGCGGCGCGCAAGCGCTTTTTGCGAAAAATCAATAAAAGCGAAGAGCTTAGCCTAGCCGCTGGAGGCTAGGTAGAGGGTGGGGGAGGGGGGTTGGGGGAGAACGGACGAGCGCAGCTAGACTCCGCCTTCGCCTAGTCCTAGTGCATAGCCAGAGAGAGCGTAGGATATCGAACGAGTTGAACGAGCGGGAGAAGAGGGAGAAAGAGAGCCGCCAGATGATCATCTAGATGAGAGCTAACGCTATCTCGACCCCCACCCTGGAGCCCCAGCCGTTGCCGTTGCCGTTGCCGTTGCTATTGCATCTGAGGAGGGGTGGCAGCCCCGCGGAGAGAGGAAAGCGCGTTTACCTTTACGGCTTATTTGGTCGGTCAGCCTCTCTCTCTCTCTCTCTCTCTCTCTCTCGCGAAGCCTTCAGAGAACGAGAAAAAAGTTTAAGCATTATTTGGAAAAATAACAGTGAAAAAAGCTTGTCTCGGAGGCAAGGCTTTTTTTTCGTTCGCCAAAACTACTTGTAGAGACAAACGGATTTGTTAACTGTAACCAAATGATTCCTCAAATTCAGCAATATTCAGAAGTGGCCGCAAGCAACAGTCTGTGGCTCTCACAAAAGAATGCAAAATTAGTGGCTTCGAACGTAATTACGCAGGACCCGGTATAGAAAATCTATTATTTAGCGACGTTATCTCTGTCCCTCTCTCGGCGACGCATCGAAGCGGCAAATATTTTTCCACGCGATATCCTCTCTCTCTCTCTCTCTCTCTCTCTCTCTCTCTTTCTCTCCCCGGCTTCCCCACCCTCTCTGCCTCCTCGCACAATGTGCCGCGTGCGACGAAAAGAAGCGCGCGCGCGCGCGCGTCAACCGAACTGTGTGGCCAGAAAAAAAAACAGAGAGAGAGAGAGAGAGAGAGAGAAGCTTATATACAAGCGCGCGTGTGCGGCTGATGGGGCAATATCTCGCTCAATGTACCTGCGCAAAATGTAGGACGCGAATGCGGCAGCCCATGATTAGATTTGCGGCGTGTGCTCCGCGCTCTCTACAGCCACACACCGCTATGTGTTGCCTTGTCTATATCTCTGTGCGTTGCGTGTGTATGTGTGTACAGGAGAAAGAGAGAGACAGAGAGAGAGAGAGAGAAAGCCCGTTAGCGAATCCAGTCCAGTTTGAGTGTTGACAAGTCCGCATTCTCTTCGTGTACGCCGCGCGACGGGGCCGTGTAATTCCTGACGAGCTTAGGCCAAGCCTCTCTAGCTCCGGCTCTACGTACAGCGCACACTGGCTGTTGCTACTGCTGCTGCCGCTGCTGCTGCTAGTGCAGAAAAGCAGCGGAGGGCTTAACCATCGCATATCGAAAAATCCTGAAGAAGGCAACTTTGCGTTTTCGAACGCGATATCGATTATACAACGCCCACTGTTTACCGGCCGCGTTATGCGTGCAATATCCAGCAGGATATATGTATATATGCGGGCTGCTGTTTTATGTATGATTAATGATTGTTTGCCGTGGAATGAATTCCATGTAAGAGGATTGCGAACGAAGCTGGATTTTCATGGCTGACGAGCAGCACACGTTGGCGAGCGATTTGAATTTTCGATATGCCCATCATATAGATTATATCTATAGCGCAATAACCGATCGGCTAGAACTCCTTTTCTGCATTTTCTTCTTTTGTATACTTTCTACTCTACTGTTCCAACGGAACGTTCTACAACGCTGGATTTCTCGCTCCAGATAACCTGTACTGCTCATCACTTAGACCCTGTCATTAGCGGCCTGCTGCACGTACAGATCGATTTCGCCGTTATCCAACGATTAAACATCGAAAATTATAGCCTACACGATCACGATACCATCAGCAATTTGTTGCTCGCTGCTTATGAGCCTACAATTTTGCATATTTGATAATGGAGAATCACTGTACTTTAAATTATTAAGTGAATTATTGTGATTAATTGGAAATCCGAAGCTGGAAACGCGTGTGGCATTAGTATGAACACCTACTTCAAGAGTCTTCGATTGGACCTTGAATTTTCGCTTTGCTTGAAAATTTTCAAAAATTTTTCAGTTACGCTTTTTTTATGCTAAAAGAAACTTTCTCACTTCTTTTTTCAGAACCGACGCTGTTCGCCAATGCCGAGGACGTTAGTGTGTCAATATCGTTTGCTTTTACAGCCTCTGTGGCATGTAAAAATAACCATTTTTACAATTACTGATTAGCCAGGCGTGGATACCAGGGTGTATAAAAAAAACTATGTGGAAAGGCCATCGTGGAACCAGAAAATCGATCCCCCGTATTAGTGATTTTTGATAAAACTTCGCTTTTACGTGAGGTCAAAGTAATCAGTCTAGCCGAATGAGCAATATTTCGAAACTTCCCTCACATTAATCTCTTTTTTCACAGTAAAAGACCGGTTCAAAGATCGCATCAAGAATTAATCGTTTTATCCATCACAGCAAATGATTACCTCCTCATGAATAAATTTAAATCTACAAACTTCAATAGTTCAAGAATTAAACGAAATATGGTACATTGATTTATTAATATTTCGAAAACTTTGTCGAAAATTCCTTAAGTTTTCCTCGCAAGGCAAGTAAATGGAAGTAATTGCAAGCGAAATCTGTTGCTCATAATTTAAGAAAAATGAGCTAAACTTGAGTTTAAAAAGAAAGTAATGAGTAGCCTACGCAGACAGCCACGCGTATAAATAGGCGCAAACCTCACTCAACTCATTAATTAATCGCTCCTACGCCGTGAAAAACTTGTCCGAGCAAGAAGAATGTGCAAATTCACTTATCTCATTAGAGAGATTTAACTAAGAGGAAAAAAGACGGGGTTATTTGACCATGACGCGGTAAGGTTTGTGTGTTTGGCCTTGAAAGGAAAAAAAAACGCGTAAGCCATACAGAGCGTCGAGGAAAGTAGAGGAGAAAGGAAGCCAGCCGGGCCCAGTTGTTAATTGTCTTAGACGTTTACGTGATGCAAACAGCCGTCGTGCCGAGAGAGAGAGAGAGAGAGAGAGCGGCGCGAAAGCGAAAGCACACGTGCAGTCGAGAGAAACGGGGAAGGTGAGGATGAGTTGGATGGCGCACATAAGAGGGGGGAGGGGAGGTTGAAATCTCGATCAAAAGTGTATCTCTTTTTCTCACAACGGTAGCAGCACTTTTCTGCGGCCTCGCGGAGTTTTCGAGATTTTACAAGGACTGTACACACCCGGGCAACCCTTCAAGTATACAACCCAAACCCACACCCCCTCGAGCGAGTTGCCATGACGACGACGCGGACGTGCGGTATTCCCCTCCGCCACCTCACCTCGTCCATACACACATACTGCCCCTCCACGCCGTCTCTATATCGCAGGCTACGACGACGCCCTGTACACCCCCTTCCGACAAAACAAGAGCGTGTGTAGCCTGGTGGATCACGTGGTACCCGTCGTTACCGGCCGACGACTAAGCGAGGCCAAACTGACGATATAGAGGCCGGAGAATAGGGGAGAGGGCGAGGGGGCAGAAGGGATTCGGGTACTTCCTAATTGCACACCGGCTGCAGGGAGGGATGAGGCGCACTAAAGAGGGAGAGAGAGAGAGAGAGGGACCTCTGTAGAATTGATGCTGGAATTTTGAGGTTAGGTTAACTCGCGCCCTCTCTCCCTTCCTCACTTTTGGCTTTTCTCTATATACCTATACCTCTCCCGCACTACTGCCACCGCTTGTTCCACCAACAGTTTTCGGTTAGGCTACTACTACTGGACGCGCGTATCTGTGTGAGCGACTCGGCGCAAAGCTTGCGCTGCCTAGACTGAAAAATGTTGCGGTGAACCGGCAAGTCAGGGGTCATTTTCGAAATGCTGCTTCGACTCCCCCCACCCCTCCCCTATCGCTCTCGCTCTCGCTCTCGCTCTCTCTCTCTCTCTCTCTCTCTCTCTCTCTCTCTCTCGCTCTCTCTCTGAGCCTTAATGAAAGCGACCCTCAAGAGATACAACCAAGCTACTCATGCCCATCCCTCTGTATCTCCGTATCTCGAGGTGATTTCCGTCATCCGAGCGAAGACCTTGCTGTGGAAGACTACGCCGTTATATCTGCGTGTGTCCACTCAGCTGGAGAAAAGACAGATCGAGCAACTGGATTTTTAAATTTTTCAAATCTTTGGTATCTGTCTTACTGACCCTTCGCACTTCTTTACACTGTCCGTGTTTCAGCCAACTCTGATGTTCAATTGCCATGTAGATCCAAGTAAATGAATAAATATATCATCTTTGCAATAAATAGAAAAAACGCATTTTTTTCCGTTTTTTTATTGAGGCGCATGAAAAGTGAAAAAAATGAAAAAAATGCATTTTTGCAACTTTTTTTTCGTCCAACTTTTTTCTCTTTTTCGGAAACTTCAAATTTTTCCGTTTCTTCAACTGCTCGCGGCGACCGGCTGCAGTAGCGCCAACTTCTGGGCTCCGCCCTGAAAGTCGAGCCAGCAGCTCCCTACCTCCCTGCCTCCCTCTTCCACTGCACGTAGTCAACGTATATACAGAGCGAATACACGTCGAGAGAGCGGCAGGTGCGAGCGAGACGTGCAGAGAGTGAGCTGGACCACCGACTGCCGCAACGATCAATGAAGGTGAGGCGCGCGCAGCTCCAGAGATTTTTTGAAAATCTGCCGCCAACGAGAAAGCTGCGCCCTCTCGACCCGACCCATCGCCAGCGCGCTCTACTCGGCCGCATACATACTTACCTCGACAAAGCCTTTGCTTGTTTTCATGAAACACTGATATTTTTAATGTGAATAAAAATTTTTTTGAAAAATTTATTTAAAAATGGGGGAAAAAACGAAGAATTTGGAAAAAAAATTTTTGGGAGAAACAAAACTGTTTTACGTTCGCCGTTCGCTCATTTCGTACTTGATCGTTGGTAAGCCCTTCGATGACAAATATTTTCTTCGAGCGAAATAAAAAGCGAGAAAGACGCAAGCCGCGCCATCTAGTAGATTTTTTTATTACAGAGCTTGGCTCTTCCGAGGGTGAAAAGTTGACTTGGGAGTTCAGCTACCCCCGAAGAGATGGCGTTGCTGGTTCTTCGCTGCCTGACTGGAACGGAGCACTGGTTTTCGGAGAGAAAGACGTATTGACCCTCGGCTACTAGCTTGTAACCGAGCGAGTTACCTACAATAGTCTGCAAAGATCTGTAGGGATGAAAAAGAAGCTGATAATCCTTTTTTTTAGGTAAAAGACAATTTTAGGTAAGAAACAAGACCGTAGCGCAAAGTTGCGGAAAAGCGTAAATAAGAATACGTAAGGTTTGAATTTAGCATGCGCATGATCGATATTGACATTCCATTTCCGTCTGTGCGGTAGCGGCAGAAACATTATACGTATACGTGCGCTGGTTTACGTATGCACACATCCGCAGCAGTCGGCCGCGGAGCATCTGCCCGCGAGTCTCGTTTTGCTACTGCTCATCCTCTGCCCTATACAGCAGTCTCTGGCGTTCTTGTCCGAATTTCGAGAACGCAAGCTCGCGCTACAATAAATTATTCCAGATAGATGATGTTGCCACGCCATGCAAGCCGGCTATTTATGCCGAGTCTGGACGCCATGCTTCATAGAAGCCGCGCTGATGGTGCCGGTGGTAGTGGTGGTGGTGGAGGTAGTGGTAGAAACCAAGAGAGAGAGAGAGGAGTGAGCTCTTGAGTTATGTCGGCTGGGTTGGTCTTGATAGATTTTACAATTTACGATGCCGGAGGTACAAGCGAGCGACGACCTGGAATGCAACTTATACACATACTCACCGCACAAGTCACGCTGGACTATGTGTCTACCAGATGGCTTTGTCTACTCTTTATTTCTTTGCAAATTTATCTGGATCTAGAAGAATTTCGATACTTTTAAAAATCCACGTGTGGGTGGGTGTGCGTGCGCGCGCATGTTTATGTTCATGTTGAAGCTTGTTCGAAAACTTCTTAAAAATTCGACTAGTTTCGTTTGCCTGCAACCTCTATTTCCTTAAAATATTCCTTTTTGAGAAAAGCGTTCTGCTAATTCAGTTAGGAGCAGTTGTATTATATTCTTACATCGTAGTCTTGGCATTGTTAATAGAAGTGTTACGCGCACAAATCTCCGGGTAAAATCGGTTAATAAAAATGAGAAGCGATAAAGCCGCGCGCGTGAGAGAGAGAGAGAGAGAGAGAGAGAGAGAGAGAGAGTGATAAAAGCAAAAGTATCGCAGCATCAATCTTGCTCCGTGACTCCATATACCTTTCTTCCTCGGGTTAGCAGAGCGAGCCGAGCATCAAGCGTTATAAGCGTGAAAGAGCGTGCGAGAGGATGGGATGATTTCATGGCTGCACAAAGATAACCCCTTCGACGGTATTACTACTGCCGTACACTCGAGCGACGTGTATTATCTACCGGCGTTTCTCTCTAGAACATTGCTCGAGCGCTATCTCCGAACTATATGTACGCAGACCCACTCGCGCGCGCACACGTACATCCACAGCTTCTGCACATCTGCGTGCATCCCGCCTTTTAGAGCTTTCAGACCAGGCCGCGACACTTGGAGAACTCGAGCGACGGCGAAGCTGCTCTCCACTCGTCCCAACTTGTCGTCTGCTCTCACTCGCTTCGCTCGTGCATAAAAGATGAGAGACTTACCTTTGGGGAAAGAACAAGACAGGGGAGACGGGATGCTTGGAGAGTTGCTCTCACGGACTTTCCAATGAGTTTCGGACGCTTCGACTTGACGATGCCGCGTGTTCCGCCCAGGTCCTTGCCTATATACGTATGCTTCTTCGCGAAACTCATTCCTCAAACGGTGAGAGAAGACAGAGAGAAAAAAAAGAAGAATCTCACTGGCAGGGGTAGGGAATCGAGATCCCGTAGCATCCCATGATTAACTTTTCTCGTCGTTCTCACGAGATGCCGAAATACTGGTTGCAGCCGCTACTACACTGGACCGTCAAACTTGTATGTATGACTCGACCGGTTTAGCATCTATGCTCTTACGTTCAGCGGTCCATTTTACATGCCTCCTTAATCCAGCGATCGTATAGTTTTCGAGAAAAAGTCGCATTACTTATTTTCACGTTATAACTATTAAAAGTTAAAATAATTTAAATGAACTATTTCAACTACTATTAAATGCTTACAGAAATTATAAACAAAGTGATTAGTTGTGTGATCTTTCAAAATAAATAAATAAATAAATAGCATGATATTAATGTAAATGATTATTTATTCTAACGATCGGCACATTGCAAAAAAATTAAAGATTTTTTGATGAATGAACGATTCTCGATCTGTTTTTCCAGTGCAGAGAGATATAATCAATAGGATATACGATTGACAGAAATCGAGTCAAATTGCAGCGTTTCTTCGCTTTTAGCCACAATTTTCGATTTTCTACGCACTTATTGCTTGGTGTGGCCTCGTGTTCTACACAGATTTTTTTTAGGAAAAATGAATCACGCCACGATAAGCACAGGCGATACAGGCACAAAAGTGTTCAATTGTTTTATTCACAAGCATCAGGGCGCGGGCTCCCAGAAAATTCTCATTCTCTCACGGTGAGTCGACTCGATGAAATACTAACGCAATTAAACGCCGCCGACAAGCTCACGCCGGTTATTGGCACTCCTCGGTCCATCCAATTCTATTAAGCTCCGGGGCCCGTCTACAGTCCGTGCACAAGCGCGGACAGCCAGCCGCACACACGCACACGCACACACACACACTCACTCGTTGGACTGGGAAACAAAGCAAGTGCCTCAGAATCCTCCCCGCATTACTTTTCGATAGATTTCCCAACGCCGTCGCCCTCGAATTAGAATAGGCCGGTCGCCGCGGCGCGCGCGCGCGTCAGGGCCGACGCGCGCTTTGCGCTATTTCATTGGCGCGGCGAAGCGAGAATGAAGTTCCGAAACTCCTCGAGGATAATTTGCATTTATGAAGCTGGATTATTTGGAGCTTTCGAAATTGCCTCTCGCAATGGGCGAGCCGACTCGTCGTCGCTGGCTTGCGTCTATCGTTACGGGAAAGATTTTTTTTATTTGTTTTCCGCATCGAGTCTCTCCGCGTGGCTTGAGCAGGGCTTGGTTAGCCCGATAAGGAAGTCTCGCAGCAGGAATTCCATTACAAGATGACAAGTTAATAGAGTCGCATCCGTCTCGCTCTCCATACCTGCGTCGGCGTTATTAGTCAACTGGCGCTTTATTAGCGAGCTAGATGGAAGCCAGATCGAATTAGAAAGTGCCAGAACTACTCCTCCCTCTGGCTGGGACTTTCTCGTACTCGAGCAGTTGGAATATGAGTAATGGAAAATTTCGTCGATCTGGAAAGATAGGCAGAGAACATCGACGAATGCGCGAAAAGAGAGAGAGAGAGAGAGAAAGAGAAAGAGAGCTTTTCCGTTAAGTGTACGGTATAGATGGGATGTAGCATGAGTGAGTGGCTGAGTGCGTAATTGCGTATAGCTGCAAGAGCCAGCGAAAGAGAGATGAACGGAATTTGTCTGGCTAACAAGGTGTTAGCTTCTCGGGCTCGTGGCGTGCCTCGACATCTGTAATGCTCAAAGTTAATTTGGAGCCGCTCCAGCCGCAGTAGTGGAAGAGAGAGAGAGAGAGAAAGTGCTATAGACACTGCTCTCTCTCTCTCTCTCTCTCTCTCTCTCTCTCTCTCTCTCTCTCTCTCTCTCTCTCTCTCTCTCTCTCTCGAGTCGAGGACACGGCTCGAAAGTTAAGAAGCACCTAAGCCTCATTGTGCAGATCGTGTTGTAGGTAAAGTGCGCGCAGCTCTGGTTAAAGGTTTAGCGACGAGGATACTTTGGCGGCGCGTATCGATAGGCCTTCGATCGCGGAGCTTTTGTGCCATCAGTCAAGAGCGAGCGACAGCAGGCCGGCCGCTGAGCTGCGACGGGGAAGAGAGTTTTGGCGAAAGAGCGAGTCCGGCTGCAGCAGCTCCGAGCGTGACGTTGAGAAACGAGCGTCCTCGGCTCGGCCGACGTTTTATGTTTTCTCCGCGCGTCGGAGATAGCTGGCAAGGTAATATTATGGACTTATCAAGCCATCCTAATAGTCTCATCAGGATGCAAACCTGCAGATCTCATCATCCTCGCTCGAGCTACACGGCGCGCGCGTCCACCTCCCGAATCCTCCAGCAGCGTCAAGGTATAAACTGCACAAAGGACCAGAGTGTGTAGAGGATGTTATAGCCGAGTAACGAGCGCGGCATCATCATTGAAGAAGTGCGAGAGTGAGAGAGAGAGAGAGAGAGCAGCGTTTGCACAGAGAACCGCATCGATCGATGGAGAATATGCCTTTCGCTCTTATACCTTATACTCATTGTTACAGTCAACGATTCCGATTCCGCCTGATTGCGCGCATAGTTCCTAATCGAAGTTGGGCTGGATTAGGCGTACTCTGTTTCTCAATTCAATGCAGCTTACACCAGCGATTATTTTGGTTAACAGGGTGTTACACGCGTCGCGCGGGGACTTTAGTTGCATTGCAGCTCCAATGCCCTCTCCTCTCTCTCTCTCTCTCTCTCTCCCTCTCACTCCTCTAACGACTGCGATGTAAAATTTTAGCGCATTTACTGGCCCTCAACGACGTTGCTTTGTGGGATTTATACATCTGATTTCTCATTCCGTTTCATTGTATTACGGCTGAGTTTCGCGGAAAATGCTCGTTTGCTCCACGGATATACATGTATATCCGCGAAAAATTGCAAGCTCCTATACTGATCGCGAAAAAAGGGACGAGTAGTCGTAGCGCCAAAGTCAAAGAGAACTTATATCTATACCTGCGTAAATGCGCGCGCACATAACTTACATAGATGTATAGGTTAATCGTATATAATACACATATATATATTTAGATATACACAGTCGCGTCGCGCGTGCCTCGGAGAATCGCACATAGTTCTGAGATATACACGCCGAGATTGTTGTTTAACGTGTATATATGCACGGCTTAGAATTTCCATAGATAACAGAGAATTACGAGAGGGATACCCTGGCTTTCGAATGAATTACGTATTTTTCTTCAGCCGCAATTGGAAGACATTTCGGGAAAATTGAGGAAACAGTTGGCGAGAAAATCGCTGGTTAAATTGTCCGCGCGCAAGCTCTCTGTGATCTTCAATCTCGACGTTTTGGCGGGAAGCTTGCAGCGAGCCGCAAGCTACACCACCTAACGACTCGGCTTTTTCTTTCGAGCTCCCTATAGAAACTGCCAACTAATCTACGACACGGCGAGAGCCAAGTCGCGATAATATTGACCTTCCCAACAACTTGACGAGCCACTGCTTCGTTCCCCTCGGCTCGAATTCGTCGCGAATTCAAGTGAAATTCAACTTGCAGCCGAGGACGGTCCTTTCGCTCCGTCCGGCAAATCTGATCCGCATTTTTCGAGTCGCATCGAACAGCAAGAGAGGCGAGGTCGCGGACGAGACTTAATCGCCCGGCAAGCTCGCGTCTCTACGTGTGTGTGTGTGTGTGTGTATGCGCGCGCGCGCTCAGGTTAGGTTTAAGCAACTCTGTGGAAGTTGCGGCGTTGGCGGGTTTGAGGCTATATACGAGGGGGTGAGGAAAGAGAGAGAGAGAGAGAGAGAGAGAGAGAGAGAAGCAGCAGTAGTAGTAGTAGTACTAGTAGTAGTAGAGAGTCGGTTGGCCCGGGGGCGGACGCTCGTGCGCGCGCGGCAACTATTATAAACTGTAGCACCTCGAACTACCGCCTCCACCTCGTACCCCCGCGCGCGTCTTTCTACCCCTCGTACACGACTGCTGCTGCTGCTGCTGCTGCTGCCCCACCCTCTTCCTTCAAATAACCCGCAAGCTCTATACCGCGCGCGTCGCCGCTCTCTCTCTCTCTCTCTCTCTCTCTCTCTCTCTCTCTCTCTCTCCGCAGAACTTCCAACTCTGCGAAGCGCTATATGTTGGGGAGGAGGGGGAGGGCTCTCAGCGGAGGAGCGGCTCGTACCTTCTAATCAATCAACCTCCGGGCATTTTCGAGGCACGACGACGAGGACGAGGTTCTGGGCTGCTCGCGCCCCCGGGATATCATCCGAGAAGGGACGAGCATGGGGAGAGAACGAGATATATCTCGTTTTCCTCGAGTTCGTTGACTCGAAGAGCAAGTTGAGAAATGTTTTCGTCTCGGCGTTGCCGAGAATTTTCCACCTGCCTTAAGAAATCACGGATAATAAACGATCGAATATTCAGCTAATTAGTTCAAGTTTTTTAAATCAATAATCTTACGTGTATGCGATGAGAGGCACAATACTTTCTACGCAAATTAATGCAGACAAAGGCTTTCTATTTAATACAAGTGTATATATAGCTGCAAGCCGTAACCCATATATTTATAACCGCCGCAGCCGTTGAAAAAGAGGCCTCGTATGATTTCCCCGCGCTTTCGACTCCCTCGGTGTCTCTTAATTGCAGCCGAGGCGACAATCATTGACTTGGGCGGCCAAAGGAGTCTAAAAATATCCGCAGGCAAGGGGTGTCCGAGGCCCGAACGATTCGCCCTCTACATAGACGCGAGGTGCGACGTTTAACACACGCTCGACTTGCAGCGAGGCGAAACAGAGGTGCTCCTCCTGCGCAACAACACAAAGGCTTACAATAAGCCGACGGAGTCGACCTCATTTCCTTCTTTAAGCGGGTCCCTCGTTTTTTCCGGATTTTATTTTTAACCTCGCGCCACTGGGTGAGAAGAGCAGTTTTAAGGGAGATCTTCGCCCTGTCTTTCACGCGTGTTTCACACTGCTACCCCTTTCGCTTTTGCGCAATTCTTTTCACGCATCGATTACGCGCTCCCATCTCACCGTTTCAAGAATAGAGCGCGCAGGCGAATAAATTGTCGCTTTTAACGCAAGGCATACCTCGACAATACGATTCGCAATGCACAACTTGCATCCGATCGACAGCTACAAATTTCCCGAAAACAAGACTTCCTCTTCAAAGTCGCATGGCAGGTAGATGCGATGCGGTACGACTGCAGTACCGTTAATAGGTAATTATCACGGCGTGATTTCGCGCGAAGGCCAATCCCATTCATTTCCTCGATATCTTCGAACGAGAGAGCAGCGCGTCCGTTCCATCGGACCATGATTTCTCTTCTCTCTCTCTCTCTCTCTCTCTCTCTCTCTCTCTCTCTCTCCATCTATCGCTCTCTCTCTCTCTCTCTCTCTAACCCCCTCCTATCTAGTCGTTTTCTACAATTGGTTTTGAAAGCCAAGTGTCCTCTCGCTCAGTCACACTTGGCCAGCCTCGACACACGGCGGATTGCTCGCGGGAGGAAATCGAGTAATTATGAGGAAATGACGGGCGTTGCCCCGTGGTGGCAGCAGCAGCATGAAAACTATACGCGTGACTCATACGCGTGTTAACAATTTCGCTCTGTGCATCAGCAGTTTCGAGCTCTCGATTTCATATAGGGGAATGTCGTCCAGTATGATTAACGCTTCGTACTGTTTTTATTATGCCTCTCCGATTTAAAACAATACATCGCTCTACTTTCAATTTCTTAACTTAGAAAAAGTTAGCTGTAAATGTTTTAATTTCTTTTTTTTCTTTTTTTTCGTGAAAATCATTGCAAATACAATTAATCGACTGACTGAAAAATACATGAAAAAAAAGCGTAAATGGACTAGTATTTAGACAATATTTTGTGTGTGTGTGTGCCTGTGTGTGCGCGTGCGTGCAGCACTGGAAACATTAATATTTATGAACAATTGAATTTTATCATTTTCACCGTAACAAAGCTTGATCTTTTAAGAAGCAAAACAATTTTCGCGTCACAGTAGATATATTATCAAGAAACTAATCCACCTTGAATATATTTATAATAAAATAATTTTTAAACTTGTGTAAAAACGTACACTTTCTCTGGTCAAAAAAAAAATGTAATGATCGCGCAATCCTTTGTTCGTTGCGAGAGCGGGATTTTATGTAGCAAGTTAAAATGCTTTCCGAGCAGAATGTTTTGCTCGGCCAAGAGCGTCTCGGCCATGTTACAACCAAGACCACATCACCGTCAGTCTGCGAATAGTGTCCTGCAATCGAGCGTAAAACGCTCTGCGGCATCCGGTGGCAGAGTCTTGCGAGTGGCACGTGTGTCCACGTATGTACGTACCTCGTGCGAAATCATGCACTGGCTCTGAATTCGATAGCCGAGAAAGAGAGAGAGAGAGAGAGAGAGAGAGAGAGAGAGAGAGAGAGAGAGAGGCCAGCATCGTCGTACGTACACCTCTGCGGAAAGGACTGCAAGCGAGCGACCGTCTCTCGCAGATGTTAACTCGTTACCGTTTAATTGTGCACTTAGTTGAGCCGGCGGCGTCTCTCTCTCTCTCTCTCTCTCTCTCTCTCTCTCTCTCTCTCTCTCTCTCTCTCTCTCGACGCTTACGTACAACTGTAACACGCGGTGAACGTGGATTAACGAGCGACGCCGTCGAGCCAATACCCCTGGCTATTCTTGCGTATCTGTGTGTACAGTATGTCTGGGGATATAGTGGATGGAGACGGCAATGCAATTAATATAATTACTTTCGATTAAACAGAGGCTCTACACCGAGCGGAAGCCGAGAGAACGACGGAGCAAGATTTACATCTCGTCGCGTGAGAAGAGAAAACACCGAATATACCGTAGAGTTCAGTTTGCATATATATATATGTGTGTATGCAGAAGATTAGATAATTATTCTAATTTCGAGGCAATAATGCATATTAAGTTTCTGCCGAAACAAGTTTCGAGTAAAACGGCTTATTTTAATCCTCTTGAAAATACTTTTTCAATTTGGCACTGCTATCTATACGAGTGCCGAGAAAGAGAGATGCAAGCCATCGCGTATTCTAATTCGAGGAGTTGAACAGCACTGTCCTCGTAATTACCATGTAAACAGCAAGAGAGAGAGGGGGGAGGGGGAGGTAGAAAACTCAAATGGGCAAACTGTGGTGCAGTCGGCAGCGCCGCGAGCGAGAAAGTTAAAGACAATTCGCGCTCGCGTAAGGGATGATGGCTCGGAATAACAAGAGCGCGAAAACCAAGCTCTGTGTATAGAGCGTCAGACATAGGTATACCGTACACAGTATACACTCTACGTAGATACACGTATGTATAATGTGGCAATCCAGTGTACAACCGACCAGAGAGCAAGAGAGAGAGAGAGAGAGCCAGAAACATCGCCAGCATAGTTAATTAGCTGAATAATGCAGTTCTAATCTAGTCAAAATTGCATGCATCCAAACCGAGCGCATACGTTCGTTCAGACAAACTTATATGGTTGTGTAGCTATACACCACGGCAGAGCGGGTCTAGTCCTTGAAGCTCCTAAATAATTCCTGATGCACGGCTACCTTTGCATCTTTCATGGCATCTCAGACGGATTATCTTGACGCGAAAGCTTTCCCCATCCAGCTTTCACGGCTCTGCTGTTTTTTACAGCTTCGACGAGAGCTTTTCTTTCGATACTCCCCCGGTCTGAGCTTCAATTATTCAGGCAACTTTGCAGCTTTGTTCTCCGAGCTAATATAAATGCGAGTACTGGAACAAGACACACAAACAAACCGACACTTCAACAAGATTATTTACAAGTATAAGACGGAATGAAAATTCGAAAGGGTAACCGAGAATAATTTTGATGAATTTTTCATTTTTCTCTTGCTAAGTCTACAACGCGTAATATATCTAAGATATCTTGGGAAAGGTCAGCTGCGTAAGTATAGGAGTGCTAATAACAAGGGTAACTCGCAGCAGAAGCAGCAGTAGCAGTAACGGCGACGGCGGCGGGAGCTGCAGCAGCGCTGAATTATAGATATTATGCATTCATGTTCATTCCTCGCCGACGCGATGAGAGATAGGGGCGGGTTGCGCGCAAGAGCCCGGAGAAATTTCCGCGGAAGGAACCAGCAGCCAGTATAGCAGATATCTGCGTATATAGCGTCCCTCTCTCTCTCTCTCTCTCTCTCTCTCTCTCTCTCTGCTATATAGCGAGCAAGTTTCGCTAGAGAGAGAGAGAGAGGGAGAGAGAAACTAGTCGAACTGTACAAGCCAGTAGGGGAGAGAGAAGATGAAGTGCGCGCCGCTGCAGGGAAGTGCAGCAAAGGAGAACGCGAAATACAGGCGGTCGGAATACGGGCTCGAATGAATGCTGAGAGCGAGCGAGAGAGAGAGAGAGAGAGAGAGAGAGAGAGAGAGAGAGAGAGGGAGTGAAAGAGCCGCGAGGGAGATACGACGTCCGAATATTCTCGGTGCTCCTCCAGAGATGAAAGTCGTGTCCGCCTCCCCCAAAGTAGCAAATGTCGATCTCCACAATGAGATATATAGATGTGCGTCTGCCTCTATCTCTCTGGCTTTCTCGCTGTGTGCACTGACTTTCGACACAGACAGACTGCACGGCTGCGCACTTTGGAAATTACGCTAGACAGATATAGTTCGGATGTTATAACTCGAAATCCCTCCTCCCCCACCCTTGTACCAGGTGAATTCGATAAGTGCATTCAAAGGATTTTCTCCACGACGCTTAGATAATCAACTATGCGAACTTTTAACAACAGTGAATCTGCGCTTCCTGGTACAAGTTTTCGTGATTCGGAAACGAAAGCATTTTTTCCACAGCTCTATAGTAGAATGGATTCATTAAAAACAAAACTACAACCAATGGACTCGGAATCGAGTTTACATCGGAAAACCCATCTACTGAGTTTTATCAGTTGAAAAGAAACGATAAACTAGAAAAAACCACGTTAAGAGCATCTCATGAATATATGAGAAAGCCATCCACAGTGCGCTGCAGGCGCGATCTTAAATGAGAGCGCGTAGAGCTGGCTAGCCAAGCTCCATTATACATATCGAGAAAGAGCTTCGCCGGCACACACGCGCTTCCACGCGTCTGTATGTGTGTAGAAGAGCTGAAGCAGCCAGAGTTAAGTGTAGCACTTAGCAGCGACGCGAATTTCAAACGAGGATCAGGAAAGTGTGTGTACTGACAGAGACGGGGGATGGGGGGTGGGAGTGGGAGGGGGTTGAAAACTGCCTTCACCACATCTTCCCCCCGCCCGAGGCAAAGTTTCTCAACGTACGTGCACCGATCGAAATTAACTTTACTGCAGCCAAGACATTTTTATACATATCTCTGGGATCGAAAGTTCGCGCGTGTGCGTCCGAAATACTTTCGGAGCCAGTCCGCGGAGTTAGACAACCCCTTGACCCGGCGAAGCTTGCATAGTCATAATCTCCGGTGTGCAAGGGACGAAGGAGAGTAAAGTAGCAAGTCTCTATAGTCTCGCAGTGAACATAGCGCGCTCGAGGCCTGTGGGCTGCAGGGAAAATCGCGAGAGCCTACAATAGAGGGTAGGCGAGTAGATGTGTATAAATACAAGTGCAGGAAAAGCGTCCGTGTCTGCGTGTGTAGGTATGCATGTATAATACACACGGGCGGCTCACATGCAGCCCTTCCTTATTGCAAGTTCCACGCTTCGCGCATTAAACTATGGAGTTGGCCAGGCATCGACCCGCCGCTGGCCGCTGGGCCCCGAGAGAAAGCCGCCCCCACAACCCCCCCTGGATATGCGCTCAGCGGCACTAGCATCTATATACGCTATGTACATTTCTAATCAAGCGATATTGTAACTGCGGTCTAACCTCCAAACACCGCTGCCCTCTCTCTCTCTCGTCTTTCTCTCGTCTGCAGTGTATTCTGTATATGCAGAGGAGAGAGGGAGAGAAGTAGAGTCGACCCCTCGACGCTAACCCGAATATTCCCGAAGCAGCATTAAATTGCAGCCTTGCGAGAACCAAAACCTCGATGCGTGTGTGTGTGTGTGTGTGTGTGTGTGTGTGTGTGTGTGAGAGAGACTCACACAGCTCACAAGTCATATTCGGACTTGGCTTTTCCCAAGCATGCGGCTGCTTGCGAGTGTATTTGCGAACCGCGACTCAATACTGCCAGTCCATCATTAGAAAAACAAGGCGGGCCTACATGGCAGAGCTTCGATCCGCGGTTTATACGATCTTGTATTACATATTGTGCCGGCTGCTTTGTATAATGCACATGTTTCGTCGGTTTGATGTTTTTGGGACTATGCAGAAGCTTATTAGCGATATATTTCCTCTCCAAATGATTTCGAGTCAATTAAAATCAATATTTCAGTTGATGACATTTTGTGCAAGGCTCATATTCTCATTAAATTCCTTGCTTCAGTTTAATTGAAAATTTGTAGAATTACGCATATTTACATCAATGAAATTTTAAAAGTGATATCTTGTGACAACTAATATGTGCACTACATTTTCTCGTATATAGAAAAAATTAAATGTGCCACTAGTTTACCATTCGTATTTTTTCTGGGATCCATACAGCAAATAAGAAAAAAAATTTTTAATTTGTTAATACACCTATACAACACGAGTAGAGAGAACGAATTCTCTCTTTGCCCCCTCTCCAATTCCTTCGGCTTCTCCTCATCTCGGGCGCAGTATCTAAGCCGATGGCGTCTGGTGGTAAGCAACTACCCCACTAGAATTCACCCCCCAAACGGCGACGGAGCCAACGCAGCAACATGGCTGCTGCAGACGCCGATATTCGTCTTTTGCATTGAACTAGACACAAGAAATATTTCAGTTCAACTTACATTATCATGAATTCCTTTGCTCTCCTGTTTTTTCTCATGCACGTTATTTGCTCTTGCCATATAAAACAGAAAATTATTAGTCAAAAATATTGCAGGTAATTTATGCGATTAAAACGCCAATGGAAAACGTCAATCAATTAAGACTAAGGATGCGAGGATGAGAAAAGGTAAAAAATTCCGCAGGTTTAACGTCGTGAACCGGTTCGCTCCTCCGATTGAGCAGGTTCGCGGAGGGTAGAAGTGGCCCCTGCTACGCTTCGTCTCGGCCTCTTCGGCGCGTGAAACCTGTCGCAGCTCCAGTGTCATAGTGGACCACGAGAAATTCTCACGATGCTGACCACTATGGTCATCTCGCTAAGATGGGCGATGCTAGAAGGAGAATCGATGAATCGCAAAAGATACTACTGCATTACAATGCAGCCTATTGTCCAATGCTTGAATTATTAGAGGAGGGGACTGGTTTGGCTACAGCGAACAGTAAGAATTAGAATTCGAATGCCGAAGCGTAAAAGTTATGAATAAATTGAATATTTATAAATAAATTAAATTATTAATTTTCTAAAATAGCTGTATCCCGCAACATCTGTTAACGTAACGGAATAAAATATAACTTGACAACATAAGTCGAATCTTCATTTTCGACTAAATTATTACTAATTGTGTGGGAGTATACCAGAGAAGCATGCTTGCCCGAGTAGGGCTTGCGACCGAGGAAAATGCTGATTTGCTGCTAAAAATTTCACCAGGATCTGCAAGAGCAGATAATCTCTCGTCGAATGAAGAATACGAGAAAAGCGAAAAAACCAGTTTCCTCGGAGTAGCGGGTCCAGGCTGGACCACTCGCAGATATTCTCTCACGCTCTGGGTATAACTTCTCACGGAGAGCGCATCAACAACAGCATAGAGAGAGAGAGAGAGAGAGAGAGAGAGTCTCTCCCTCCGCTGGCAAGACGAGTTCGCGTTGAGCGAGCAACTTTGAGGTGAAAAATCTCTCTCCCTCCACGGTGGCGAGAAGAGAAGGAGGAACAAGTTTTCAACTTTACTCTGAAAAATTTTTCAGAGGCAGAGTCAGAGAAGACCTCAGTCGAAAAGACGCTGCGCTTGGGCGAGCACTTTTCGTATGCGGGCGCGGCGCGCGAAGTTTGCGGTACGTAACATCGATGTATACGGGAGGAACAAAGTTGAGCGAGCTCTACAGCAATTGCATTACAAAAGCGGTCGCGTTAGGAGCTGCAACAGACTCGAATACAAATTCAAGGTGGCGGTGGCGACGGCGGTGGTGGTGTCGGCAACAGCAGCGGGCTATACTAAGCGAAGGAAGCTCGATAAGGCGGAAGAAGAAGAGCCAATATTTGTCGGGCAGGTTAGCAGCCCAGAGAGCGGACGCGGTAATAAGGAGCTTTGAAATTGGAGATAGTATTTGCAGCAGCAGCAGCAGCAGCAGCAGAGGCGGTGGTGGCGGCGGCCACACCTATATATATTTCTCGAAAGCAATATTCGAGGCTCTGCGGCCGGCGCAATATCGTATTACGAGCAAAGTCCTAGAGGAAGAGCAGAGAGAGAGAGAGAGAGAGAGTATAAGAGAGGAAGCAGCCGTCTATCGCGTCCGTGGGCACACATACACATAGACTGCGAGGTACAAGGCAAAGGCTTGTTCCCGCGCGCGGGTGTATATATATGTATAGAAAGAGCCAGCGTCGAGCCAAGCGGTTTCGGAGGTTAGAATTATTGATCTAATATTCGAGGCGAAAGCTAAGCCTCGCCCAGCACACTATGCACGCATATATAAAGTACACGCCCGGCGAGCGAGCGAGCGGGTGCGCTATCTTATACTTTGGCGCCGGCGGCGGCTACGGAACGTACAAGGCGAACTATATCTGCCATAAAGGCAGCGACGACCCCCTGCAGCTCCATACTCCGCTGCGGAACAAAGCCGCGGGCCGCTTTCTGCGAGAGGCGCGCACGGAACGAGCTAAGGGCTATGGGAGAAAGGCTCGTAATTAATCGCATCGCCTCTCACTATATCTAGAGTATATACGTGAATATACGCAGATATAGCCGAGAGCCGGTGTGAGCGCGTGAATCGACCGCGTCAATCTTGATTCGGGCAGCTCGACCCTCTTCTATATTCGCGCGTGTACCGTCTTTAAGTTCGTTACGGCTTCTCTCGCTATATGCGAACGTATACGTAACGCGTGTATCTGCGTATATGTATATACTCTCTATTCCACAGACACTCTGTTTCCTGCGGACTCTGCAGCGCTACTGGTAAATGCGCGCTATAGACGCGAGTTACGAAGAAAAATTAACTTTTGGAGTAGCTGCGACAAAAGCGCGGGAAACTTGGCAATTAGCGCGTGGGGCGTGCGGCTGCAGCAGCAGCAGCAGCAGTAGCAACTACTGCGCGTCGAGATCATTAACTGGGGCGATTTCGCGTCAAAGTTCCCTCCCGCGCTCCGCTGTACAGCTGCAGCACAAAGTTGCAACTACTGCGCGCAGAGTTCGCCGGAAAAGTCGCTAGCGAGCGAGCGCGCGCGCGGCCTTCAAATCAAGCCGTCGTCGTCGTCGTCGCCGTCGCCGTCGTCGTCGCCGTCGTCGTCGTTGAGTTTGATTACCCCGAGCCTTTATTCCCCGTAGCAAGGCCTGCGGTCTCCCGAGGCAAAACTCGAACTTGCCCCGGTGATTACGTCAATCGTCGAAAGAACAAACTCGAGATTGGATTAAATACCCGAACGCGCAAGCGAGAAAGAGAGAGAGAGAGAGAGAGAGAGAGAGAGAGAGAGAGAGAGAGAGATGCTCTCGCTACGTTTAAACCCAGAGGTGCTCTGGGTTCAGGTTGTGTTTACCATTGAGTTTTCCAGTTGTCGACGTTGCCGTGTATAGTTGCTCGGAGCTACGAGCCTTATATAATTATTTAGATAAGAAGATTTAGCTAAAAAATTTAGCTATCCCAGATTTCTGCAAGTAGGTTGCATTGAAATCAGAAATCTGGAATTCAGCAGGAATTCAGTTTTCGCCAGTCGTATACGATATGGCGAGGTATTTTCAACAGGTTAAACTTTGATGAGAGACAAAGTGCACAGTCGGAGCATCGAAAAGTGGAATTAACAAAAAAAAAAGAAGCGAATGAATAAGGAAGCAGTAGGAGAGAAGTGAGTAATTAAACTGTGGGAAAGTGAAAATTGGAACAGTCAAAGAGAGAAAATAAAATGGGACTGAATTGAAGGTGGAAGAGAAGTGCAAGCAGAGAGAGTAGTATACAGAGGGCATCGGTATAGAGCAAGAGAATGAAACTACGACGCAAACAGAGTCTCTATAGACTTGAACTGCACTGGAGCGAAGCTTCGGCAATGGTTGTACTGGGAAGCGAGGCTGTACGTAGAGTAGAGAGAGAGAGAGAGAGAAAGAGATAGGTACAGTACCCCTATAAGCACACAGAGAAATTCACCTTAGAGTTAACCGTCGCGTCGCCGGGCCCCTCCTCCCCCCCCCCCCCCCTGTGCGTTCAGGAAAACAGAGTCGAGCGCACGATCATTGCAGCGAACTTTATACCTCCTGACGACAACGACGTCGACGCGACGACAAATATCGCCGAGCGAATCAAGCGCTGCTTGCTTTAGAGACTAGCCTAACGAACTCCCCGGGATTTTACTCTCGAGGCTTTCTTCCCGCGCGAAATCCTCGAGTTGCCTCCGATCCGCCGCCGTCTAATTGCGAGAGAGTCACAGGAAAAGAGAGAGAGAGAAATTGTTCGATGTTTGCTACTGTGAGCGCGCAGTTTACCCAACTTTGCTGCACAACAAAACAGAGCAAAGGTTTTGTTGCCGAGAGAGAGAGAGAGAGAGAGAGAGAGAGAGAGAGAGAGAGAGAGAGAAGACGGGGGAGAGTTGGTTTCGCAACTTTTTAAAGAAACGCCGTACGCGTATACGCTCTGATAATGCATATAGCTCGTTCGCTGCAGCAGCTCTCGGATTAAAGGCAAATACGAAGCGAGCGTTAATCTTGCTAAAAGCTCTCTGGGACGTACGTTACGGAATGAAGGCTATCTTAGAATTCCAATTAAAATTAAGCTGAATTCATTGTGATACACGGAGGCGCCGCCGCTCTGCAGACGTATCGTCGTCGGAAAATCTCAACGGACAACAGGAGGAAGCTGGATGAGGCGAGCTCAACTCGTCCCACACCCCAGCCCCAGCGAGAGTAGCTCGATGAAAAGGGGTCGAGACACATCGGTCGAAAGCGGCGGCGGGGGGAGGGGGGGTTGTTTCGAATAGCACATGCATATACACAAACCTGGATCTCCGCCCTCTCCTTAATTCCCAACTAAGATGGCAGCGTTGGCCTTAGGGCTTTCCTACCCAATCCTACACAGCGATTCCACCTATTCACCCTCCTACACACTGCACGAACGTACAGAGACGCACACCAGCGAGCGAAATCGTGCAAACTCCGCGACGCCCGCTCGTATAAGCGTCGTCGTCGTCGTCGTCGTCGTCGTCGTCGCCGTCGTCGTCGTCGCCGTCGTCATCGTCTCTATAACTGCGGTCGTTGCAGGTCTGGGATAATTTTCTCAATTTCGCTCTCTCTCTCACACACACACACACACACACACTCTCCCGAGGGGTCGGTCGTTAAGGGCTCGAAGTGAGATTCCAAGGGATGACGGGGGTTCTAGCCGTGGCCGTAAGGGCCGAGGACCGTAAGATAGTTTGATAGGCTTGGTTGCCAGGAGACTGTGCTCGCTTCTCTCTCTCTCTCTCTCTCTCTCTCTCTCTCTCTCTCTCGTGGGCTCGCTCTTTCTCTCCAAGGCCTTAGTGCTAATGCCCAGAAAGGATGGCCTCGCGAGCGTTACGTAAGCGAGAGAAGCCTAGGATAGCCTAGGATGGAGGAGAACTCGGAAGCTACTGCTGGGCTGATGCTTGCCGCTCTGGGCTTTGGCTGGCCGGATATATGCGCCGAGATGCTCGCACCAATCCTCGACTCGTACTTCTTCGGTACTCCCACGTTTATTCTGGTCTGCGTGTAAATGTATATAAGAAACTATTCGAGACGCCAAACGTTTCGCAAACTGGAAATTCCTATATTTCTATATAGGGCCGTGTACAGAAAACGCGAGATTTCTAGATTTATTCCCGCGATTATACGAAGACAATAAACTGCAGCTGCAATATTGCATATTCCATCGGGAAAATGAGGCATATTCCTTGGAGCAAATCAAGTGATGACGGGCAAGCAAGAAACCGAAGGAAATATCCTCATCTCCGGGCGAGGCCTCCATATAAAATCCAACTGAATAGAAGAGATGGTGCGATAAATAAGTTGGCTCACTTGGGAACACGTGTATATAAGCCATGATCGATGCCCGCGCGCTCGCGCAAGAGAGAGAGAGAGAGAGAGTAGCTCGTCCCTATCTCGTGCCCGTAACGCATCCTCGCGTGAAAACTCAATTTCCTCGTCGCTTGTCGAGGAACACACAACGAGACTGCCGCGTTCGCGCGCGCGCGCGTATACACACGTATGCTCGTGAAACTATCGGACTTATCGATGCAGTCCGCGCCGCCGTCGCCGCGCGTTCGTCGATGGAAGGAACGTCAATCGTCTCCGATAATGTTATGCGAGTGGCGGACTGCAGAGCACACATCATCACTCGCATCAAGTGGAACGCGCGCGACTGCTGCTCTGCAGTCTTTCCTTTCAGAAACTTGCGGATCTCTCGTCTCTGCAAATGTGGTTGCGCACGTGTGTGAGTGTGTGTGTGTGTGTGTTGCGCGTAATGTGGACGCGAATACGCGGGAGAAAAGCGAGAATGAAATTCATCGAGTTAGAGAGTGCGGAGACTCGCTGCCGCGACTTCATTGCGCGACGAGGGAGAGAGAGAGAGAGAGAACCGCGGGAGCGCGCGTTAATATACGGCGAGAAACTTTAATTGTCCACGGCCAAATAGCGCATATTCCCATGGTTATTGCTCGTCGCGGGCTTCTAATTTCTTTGCTCATCTTTAATGAGATATGCGCTCGCTCGATTTCGCTTGTATTAAACTATGCGACGGTTCGCGCTACGAGTGTACGTATGCAGAGCCGATGTAGAAAAACCCAAGCTTGCGACTATTAACGAGCTCCAGCCTCGCTAATGCGGACAAGTCGCCAAACACGAACTTGCACATGCAGTTGCTTTATAAACTCTCTCTCTCTCTCTCTCTCTCTCTCTCTCTCTCTCTCTCTCTCTCTCTCTCTCTCTCTGTCCGGGAGATACTCTTGCCGACCAATAGCCGCGAACGCCGGCATCCTCTGCTGTGCATAGAGCAGTTTTACCGATAAGACCTCGCTCGCGGAGTTTAACAGCCTCTGGCTAAAGGCTAAAGCAGAGGCAGTAGCGTACCTCATGCACACGTACACACAGTCCGCTTCTCCGCGTGTATACATCGTACGTACGTATGCCGACATTATATATACATGGATTCGTGCGGACGCGCACGTGTGCACCTTATCCGACAGAAATTCGCGCATACGAACTGCACAACTGCACTCGAGGCACGTATAGGGCATCGAGATTCGCCGAGATTCACGGTGTCTGACGTTGGTTAAGGGAGACCGCCGCGCCGAGTATATACGCTCTGCCTTCGACTTGAATAAACGCGAGTTCGGAATAAAGATCCGCATCTTCAAAAGCCTCGTGTCCGTCGGGTGGCTTTGTAATATTAGAAGAAAAAAGTATCCATTCGTATCTGCACCGAAAGAGAGAAAGAGAGAGAGAGAGAGACGGAAGTAGAAGAGGCAAGAAGAGAAGAAAGCTGGAGCATCGAAAGGGAAGCCGTAAATCTCAGGAGACGCGAGCGTAGGGGGATGGCGGTAGATCCCGAAAACACAATATATACACGAAAGGCTTGTCGGGAACGGGCTTCGACCGCTCACACGTATATACGTGTACCTACAGCGTATATATATACTGTGCATACATACGTGCAGTGAACAGACGAGACTTAAGCCAGCCATGCGTCAGAAGCGCAAGAAACGCGCGGCGGACCAACCCTCTCTTGCGATCGATAGGAAGGAACGCGGAAGAAGGGCTGCGAATGTTCGCCAAAGGGGAAAAAGAAAAGCTTGGAAAAGTCTTAGTAGTTAAGAATTTACTTTGAGAGCGTGCCTTTTCGACGAGGAGTCATGTTCTCAAGTAGAGATGCTGCGTCGAATAAGCCCTAGAAATTTGGTGAAGACATTTAAAAAATTTTCGAATATTTTTTTTTAAGTGAGAGAAAATGTGAAAACTCGTAGGGAGAAAAACGCAACTAGCAAAAAATGTATAAATTATGAAAAAGCGTATCTGCGTCGTGCACGCCGTGGAGAATAGAAAAAGGCGTGCGCAAGCAGCAGTGCGGGTCAGCTGGTCGGAGACTGAGAGTGGGGGAAAGGGGGTGAGCAACCCCCTCAATCGAATTGGCTCGGATGCAGCGCGCTGTTGGCTTAATCCAGTGAAAGTGAATCGGAGAGCGAGTAGCGAATAAGAGTGAAAAGTTAAGGTTAATCGAAGGCCGTGAGCTTGCGCAAGCTCTTGGATTTTCCGATAAAGAAAAAAAGAATCGTGCGCGCGGAGCGTCGGGAAATGCACGTAGGTAAAACGAGCGTATACACACGTACGCGCAGAAAGAGAGAGAGAGAGAGAGAACGGCAAGTATAATTGAGAGCACGCTCGCTTCCAGTATAAACACGCTTGTGTTTGTATGAGCTTGCGGAAGCCCCAGAGAGAGAGAGAGAGAGAGAGAGAGAGTGCGCGCGCGTTCATACATTTCAGTTACATTGCCGCAGACGTCATCGGATGTGTTGACGGGAAATACGAGCATAACTCAACCGAGACTAGCCCTGCAGTATATACTGTACACACTACGTGCGTGTGTGTGCGCAGCTTCGCGAAAATCCAACCCTCCTCTCTCTCTCTCTCTCTGTCTCTCTATCTGTGGTGCGCGCGCGCGCGCACACACAAACAACCAGCCTGTCTCAAGCTCTCTTTCTCCGTGTCGGGGCGGCGCTCGGCCGCTCTGTCTCACTTGCATTAACTCGCCGCTGACTGATGACGTCATTTCCTACCGAGCATTGTACATCTTGCAACGTATTTCCGCGGGACAATTAAGATTCTCTCGCTTCTGCATCCCTCTCGCTTCTCTCTCTCTCTCTCTCTCTCTCTCTCTCTCTCTCTCTCTCTCTCTCGCTTCACACTGCTGCATAGTCCCAAGGCCTTGTGGGATTTCAAACTGCGAAGATATATTCA